>JAJJMB010005688.1:770984-812287 GCA_023531105.1 Papaver atlanticum | reverse complement strand
AGAGCCGAGAAATCAAAGGTGCAGGAAACCGGGTTCTGCTGCTGCTGAAGAACACGAAGAACATTGACCCAAACGGAACAGTCGCAGTCGAGTGTCGTTCTTCAACAGCAGAACCGATTTATCGTTTATTAACAACACTTCAATTGTAACGGTGACTTCTGTAACGACTATAAAGCGTTGCAGATTCGCTGTATTATTATTCTCCTTCAATAAAAACACCTTTTGAGCCATGTTTCTATCTTTTGAGCATATTTTTACCATGAGGAGCTAAACCCCAACACTGGGATGACGGAGGAAGCCATGTTTCACAATTGATGGTAATTATAATTAATTCTTATGACTTTTTGCATTGCTTTTCAATCGATTTATGATTTTCGTTGATTATTTGTGATTTTGTTTGATAGTGTATGCTTAGTCTAAGAACTTTTGATGCACTATGCTTATGATTTACATCTAATGCTTTATAAAATCTACTTTTGGCAAAGGAATAGAGTCTATAAAAGAGCTAGTATTGTTATGAATCATCGTATGAACCAATTGATTGTGAAGTTTGGTGGAATCCTAAGTCCCAGTCTCTCGTAGTATTGATATCATCTTTGTTTATTTGCTCTTTTAATCGGAATATAAGTCTAAATCGAGTCTTCACAAGTCCGAGTTGAACGACTCTACTTATCACTTTTTACAACAACATAAAATCACATCAGGTGGGGAGGCCTCGAGCCTCCCATTTTGTAATTCTTGTAATTACGTTTTTTCTTTAATAAACCATTTTGACCTAGCAAAAAAAGAGAGGGTGGTATTATATAGGAGAAAATCCCAACGGTCATATTTTATGAAATCTACAAAAGGAGTCGTTAGGGTTGTGAAGATACATAGTGACTTCAAAAATTCTATAAGATATTGAAGCCATAAGAGTCGTCATTGGCTTACCTTTAAGAAGATGATGACCCTTGTTCTGAATAAATTGAAACGAGATTAAATTGAAACTTGGAAATAGTAGCACTACATTATAACACGAAAGAAACATTACAGTTGGTCTAAATAATTTTTTCTAAACACGTCAAACTTTTTCCTAGACCGAGATTCAACTATCAATGCAGCTTCGAAATGATAAAATGGCTCTCCTCTCCATTTGGTATATGCAGCCTATGCCTCCAACCTGTCCCCTCTATGCCTAGCGAGAAACTCATTGTACTTGAGGCACAATTTCTCAATAGGAATCGTCCTTGAAAAAACGTGGCCGGTTCATTATGATAGTGTGGTTTCTTGTACTTATCGTCCATCTTTCGAACGAAAGGACCTACTGAAACTTGAATTTAAAATATACTCTCATGTTGATGTTCTTCGGGTAGATCCTTCACCATGTAATAATTTTTTACCCATTTGGTCTCTTCCTCAACATTCTTTAATCCTTCTCTTAGTTGGAATTGTTCTTGACCTCGTTTCTTTGCCTTGACTTCCTTTTCTTCCTCCATCGCACCCGATGACGATGATGTGGTTTCTTTTGTAGTTATTTGTTTGTTTAACACTTCTTCCATAACATTAATATATTTGGTAGGTGATGAAGATGTAGTTGCTTTCGTAGTTGTTTGTTTGCTTCTTTTGCGTATCTATTCTTCCATTGCAGCAATTGATTTGGTTGTTCGCTTGCATCTTCTAAGTATGGGTTCCAATGAATTGCTAGTTGATGATGGACTTGCCATTGAAAAGGTGTTTCACTTTGATTTTCACCTCAATATTTTCAGATGTACACAACATTGAGTTACGTTCCTTTTATAGAAGAAAAAAACCCAACGATTGATTTTTGAGGAAAAGTGTATAAAGAAATAGCCGTTGAGGCATTTTTCCATAGGAGTCGTCATTTATAGTCGCTAACGATCCTAGCTCGACAAAAAATGTCAGGTACTAATCTTTAGTGTAGATGACATACAAAGTAACGACTCCAAGTGATCAGAACATCCAGGAGAACAAAAATATGGAATACAAGGGTCGATAGGGTATTAGGTTATCGGGCTAACGACCCTAGCTCAAAAAAAAAATGGCAGTTACTAGTCGTTAGGATAGATGACATACAAAGTAACAACTCCAAGGGACCAAAACTTCCAGGAAAACAAAAATATGGACCGCAAGGGTCATTAGGGTATTAGGTTATCGGGCTAACGACCCTAACTCAACAAAAAATGGCAGGTACTAGTTGTTAGGGTATATGACATACAAAGTAATGACTCCAAGTGACCAAAACTCTCAGGAAAACAAAAATATGGACTGTAAGGGTCGTTAAGGTATTAGGTTATTGGGCTAAGGACCCTAGCTCCATAAAAAATGGCAGGTACTAATCGTTCGGGTAGATGACATACAAAGTAACGACTCCAACTGACCAAAACATGCAGGAGAATAAAAATATGGACTGCAAGGGTCGTTCAGGTATTAGGTTATCGGCCTATAACGACCCTAGCTCCACAAAAAATGACAGGTACTATGTAACAGACCAGAGATTTTCCTTCTAACGGGCTGGTTTTCAACCCGTCCAGCAAGGTGAAACCCCTGTTACGTTACTCGGAAAAGAAAAGAAAAAAATTATGCCTCAAATTCAGAAATGATGTAAAAATGGATACAAGGTCAACGACAAGAATGAAAACAATTGTTTGTAGTATACTGAACATTATAGTTAAACATCGGCGTACACCAGTTTATTAATATATAGTATAAGAAAATATATGAAGCCATTTAGATTATTATAGAACAAAAACAGAAGCAACATAGGCTTATAAGAAAACAATCTTTGCCATGTCGGGAAGGTAAGTTTGCGAACTAACAGAAATGAGTTAAAAAGTTGCCAACTGCAGGGAAGCAAGCACACAGTATAATCACAAGAGAAGATTCAAAATACTTAAAGAGCATTTAGATTAAACAATTATGCTAGTCAAAGAAATGCTAATCCCATGAAAAAGAAAATGTGCAGTTATTGTACAGTAAGTCCCATTACGATATATAAAAAGAACAAGAACTTCTATTACATAAAAATTTGAGGACCAAAGCTTCACACGTGGTTTTGTAAACACCAAGATAAATTCATTTTTCAAACACATTTTAGCACCTATTACACTACTGCCAGCGATGATTCTCAGAAACACAACCATGAATAACTTATCAAATCAAGCACTATAGTTGAACACATTTGATATTGAATTCATGTTCAAAAGTAATAGTTCAAGGGGGATAAATGGTAAATACCAAGTACAGTTAAACAATTGCAAATCCACGGCCATACTAGCCTTGCAGTAGTTAAATATATAATTAAAATACATGGAATGAAAGCCATGACTTAGAAATTCATGAGTGGAAATCCATAAGATAGTTATATACGTGAAAGACGGGTTTAATACATTTCAGACAACAAAGGAATTCAAGAGAATCCTATACGCCCAAGGTCATACCTATCAAACACGGCACTACCAGATTTATCATTTACAAACAACATAAAGCTTTGTACAAGATTCCAACATTTACACAGCAAAATACGACAAAATGACATGGGATTAAAGCAAAAACTAACTTCCCAGATACCCCTGTGATATACAATATCATAAGCTTACAAAATACTAACTTTGAAATGCTAAAAGCTTTCCGTAAGCTCTGCCCGGCTTACAGCTGCAACTTCTCTTCGTACTCTTTGGGGGAACAAAACAAAGGGAGTGAGCGAATGCCCAGTAGAGGGTATAACAACAAAAAGGAGTGCGAGCGCTAAACATGAATAATAAACAATAGCAGCAGCTAAACACAAATGTAAGAAATGTAATTCTTATGCAAATGTAAATCATAAAAAGATTAAGAGCCACAAACACAATTTACTCTACTATTCACATGGCCGTAGCCACCGTCAGGGTAGTTCTGGTTACCAGCCATCGTTGCCGCAACGATCTTCCGGGTAGCCACCGAGGTGGTGGGGTGCCACTTAGGCCCGACATTCCCTAAGTAGAGCTTTCTAATTATTACTGGCAGCAATCTCAAGTGAATTCTCAGATAAAAGAACATTTCTAAACCATAACAAATTCACAAAAGTCATGTGCCGCGAAGCCGCAGCTTACCAAAAGCCTGCTTCAAAACCAAAGTACTAACTTGAAGTACAGTCTACAAAACCAGATCCATAAAACAGAGTAAAGCATACACATATCTCATCTCAAAGGAGAGAAAAACGTTTGTTATAAGCCTGACATAAACTATGTAATGGTTACCGTTGACATGTACCATCACTCTTTTCTTTAACGTCGGCCCGCACCTAGTTCTTGAGGGTACGTATGTACAAGAGCCTCCATAGAACCCTTTGCTGAATACATGAAAAACACAAGTTAATGTGTCCGTTAAAAGTTGGCAACCATAAGGAATCTTCATCCAAAACTTATAACCCGTCGTATTCGACCCCTTTCGCCATTTCACATTAGAAACCAACTCCTTGAACCCCATTTCTTTCTATTTTAAATCTCCTTCCAGGTTCATTGTCATACAGAGTTGCTTGTCCTTAACGAGTTTAGCGGTCATTTTGGTTCTTGCATTTTTGATTTGGGGTGAGTTTAAGCTCGTCAGCTTCATTGAAATGTCCTAATTGTTCTGTTGCAACATGGTAACCACAATTTCCATCCTCGTCAACGTCGTCGGTGGATATAAGGTGATCTAAGATGACATAAGGAAGTTGTTCGGTATACTCTTCATATAACGTATAAGCAACACGATGTGGTATTCCTTGCGAATCCCTAGGGGTATGCGGATTACCTTTTCTTCCTCTTATCGTCACCATTCCACTCGTTTGGCTTTGTTGGGTATTGACAACATGCTCAACAACATCCATATTTTCCTTTTGTTTCACTTCTCTGTCGCTTTGGGTCATTACTTGACCCCTTTTTTTGGGAATGAAATAGTTATCATACTCCTTATATTCCGCCTCGACATACTCATGACGTGATGGGTCTCTTGTGCAGCTCTTGTCCTTATTCACGATTTCTCTCAATGGCATTTTAGTGGTTGGTCCACCTTGTGGTTTTTGTTTGATTGGCTATTTTTCTACCCCCAAGCTCTTAAGGACCCCCGACCACAAGTTAGAGACCAATATTTATCTTCTTGCAGAATTCATTTTTTTTGTAATTTTCAACGATGCCAATCTCCAAGTCTCCAAATTATTCATCAACCGCTCCTATGGGCGTTGGGGTGAAACAAAGTTTCCTCCAGAATGGATCATTATCTTCAAGCAGAATGATCTCTTTATACCCACCAAGCTTATGTTTACACGGGAGGCCGAGCCACGTATCGGTCGTACAATTACATTTCATCACTTTGCATTACAATGCTTTGTCTCTAAATTTTGTAAGTTCAACCATCATATGGGTTATTTCCCACCATGATACTTGGTAGGCTACGCCACGCAGCAAATCTTTGTCTTCCATATATGTCATAAAAAACCGGTCTTTACTCTTTTCCATTTGAGACACTATCTTGGTTAGATCATTCTCGGCGTGCTCATGAATAACTTCATGTACCGTAACTACCCCACCCTTACTCTCTTCCAGGATAGCTTTCAATTGTCCATGAGACTGCTCTGCAATACTTGTAGGCTCATTTTTGAACTGCTTATATGTATTGGTCCATGCATACACAAACTTCTCCGTCTAAGGATTTAACAATGAATTTAGGCAATTATCGACCGCCTTCTTATGATTTGTGCTCCAATCATCAATAAACTTCTGCAAGTTAGCATGTACTTTACCTAGATCTTCGAATGATCCAAATGGTCCCAATCTTATACAAACTCTTACCATAGTTCCCCTTCTTTATCGTATATTTCCTTTGCTTTCCTTTTCTCTTCCGCTCGTTCCTCTTTGGAAAGTTGACTTAGACGCTCGTCTTCCTCCTTCGAACATTGATTACCCTCTTAATCTTGATCTTTTGGATATGATTCTTGCAATTTGATAAAATATTGGTTTGGATGTGCTACGTACAAAGAAAATGTTGTGCAAGTGGAAAAACACGTTCACTGGCACTCATCAATGCAATATCCCTATCGGTAATTATAACCTGTGGTGTTTCTTCCCCACGGTAAATCAACATTACTTGTTCCAACGCCCAAATATAGTCCTCCTTTTCCTCTTTTTCCATGAAGCACCAAGCCACGATGAATGATTGTTTATCCGAAGTATGACTAACCACGTTCAACATCGGCATGCTATACCTATTGGTCTTATATATATAATCTATCAATAAAACCTGGTAAAAACATTGAGCCAATTCCACCATCCTCGGATGAGAAAGAAAAATATGAGTCATTTTCTTGTCCGGACCCACCCTTGTTTGGATCGCGTAATGTTTTTTTGCTAACCACTCTCATTGTTGCATAATAAATCTACTATCGCATTCAGTTCTTTTGAGTGTTGCTTTGGCGGTGTAGATTGTAGAAACGGTGGATAAGTTATTCTTATCTCGCCCTTATTGCATTTAGGATCTTAAGAGGCCTACATCCCTTCATCTTCATGACTGTATCCATTTGATGTGTTTTCAACCGGGCATAGGCAAGGTGTCCAAGTAGACTTATGGGTGGAGCATGGTTGTGACGACCATCCGTAATACTATCCAATCTCCATAGAGAAGTTTCATGATGCCTTCTGAAAACAATCCTGAACGGGCAATCACACTTATTCAATGCGGTATTGTAGACCCTCGTCATCTTTTTCTCATACTTGTAATTCTTTCCTTTGTGACTTTCACCCTTGCTCCGCCCTCTCTTGCATATTAGCTCCAACCTCTTTGAATTGACGTGGGATTTTTTAACCACTATGTATATCTTCTCTTTTGTCTTGGAGATAGTCCATTCCTTGGCCTCATCCTTAGTTTTCCATGCCTACATTGAGAAAATTACATTTTCATGAGAACACTCATCAAACAATTTGAAAAACATATATCGATTCAAATAAGGATAACGTACCAATTCAGTCATATAGCGGTGGGAGGTATCCGGACCCATCGTAGAGACGAGTTTAGGTTGAGAGCTGAGATGTACGAACACCTACAAAAAAAAAGGTTTGACTAAAGGGTCGTCAATATTTAAGATATCCAAATGACAACTCTAATTAAAGCTCAAATTTGGTTTTCCCAGGGTTAGAGTCGTCACTGTGTGTTTGAGCAGAATGACGATTCCACTTGCCTGAAACCCTGGTCATTAATCCTTCCAGAGTCGTCATGGTTAATTTTAGCAGAAAGCCGACCCTTTTTGACCCTATGACGACATTGTATCTACCTTGACGACCCATTATAAAAACCAGCCTTATTTTCTCTTTCTAGAGTCGTTAGGGTGCACATAACAAACTTGACGACTCTGGAAGCAATTAATGCGAATTTTGAATTTCACCAATATGTTTGACTCTCCCAACGGTTTGTTTAAAAAAAAAAAAAACTAGCCGTTGGGTCATTAAAGGCTATAAAAGAATACCCATCACTTTCAAACTCATCCACCCATCACTTTCAAACTTCCAAACTCATTCACCCATCACTTTCAATCTTCCAAACTCATTCACCCATCACTTTCAAACACCAAAAATGGTTAATCCTCCATTCAATAACCAGGAAGACGTTGCCATTTTTAGAGCGTGGATTATGGTCACGAAGCACGATTATGAAAGAGAGCACTATGTCAGTATTAACCACGACCAAACCGGAGATCCGTACCTTAACGTAGATCAAATATCCAATGTGTGGTGGAAACATGTATTTACGATTTTTAAAGCACTAAATGGAAATCGTTATATAAGGACGCTTCGAGATGTTAGGGAAAGATACGATTATTTATTCAAAGAATGCGAAGCATTGAAAGACGAATTGAAAGCTCGATACGACGCTCTTCCCAACGAATATCGATTGGATAGAGTAAGTTTTTCAATCAATAAGTCGTTAATCAAAAATTGTTTTTTTGGCCATTCACCGTATATGTTTAAGTGTTCAAGCGCGATATAGTGAACTATGTTATTTATTTTCAATTTTATTTTATAGTGGATGTTTTTTTTTTTTATTCAATAAAGTGAGTTCACAAATTCAATTAGCAAACATTCCCAACAAAGGTCGTCATGGTTTATAGATAAACATGAGAGTCGTCACTTTTTGAGAATAACATCCTAACGACTCCAACTGTTACTTCAGACATAGTATTTTTTTTACCAGAGTCGTCATCGTATATACATATAAAGATGACGACTTCTTATCTACAAAAGGATCATCATTGTAATAGTATGGACATTAACGACTCTTGAAGCATTTATTGCAAAATTTGAATTCAACCAATGTGGTTGAGTCGACCAACGGAAATATTTCAAAAACCTTGTCGTTGGCTCATGAAACTCTATAAATATAAACCCTTCTCTCATCTCTTCCTCACCCAAACCATAATTCTCAACCTTCACATTCATTCTCATCCAAGAAGAGAAAACACCATGGCTACTCCCTACACTTACAAAGAAAATTGCGCCATTGTGAGAGCTCGGGTGACAGTCAAACAACACTTGGAAGATCTAGGAAAACACATTGTTCAAACATCCGATGCTTGGTGGAACCATATATTCATAGTTTTGGTGACGTTAGACGGAAATGGTAACTCAACGACTTTGAAACTCGTTAAGGAAAGGTTCGAGGAGATATTCGAAGAATGCGAAGCTTTCAAAAAAGAAATGAAATCCCAGAAGGAAGACAATCCCAGTATTTAAACAAATACTCATTCGTAATTCCAAGTTTTGAATAATACTAACTAAAATATAATTGATTACTGTTGTTAGTGTGTGATGGCTCATGCTGCATTTGAGGCCAAGCATGGGAAAAGGTATGACCATGACGATTGCTATCGGATCTTGGAAGATACTAAAACCTATGATTACAACCTATATGATTAAGTGTTCAAGTGCAACGTTATTGTCTATTGTCTTTCATAATAACTCTATGAAAAATGTATCCCTTTTATGATACAATGAAATGATTTTATGAAATAAAAAAATAAATAACAATCTAGCTAAAGAGTCGTTACGGTACATAATTGTCGACAATGACGACAACTCTCAAAATTTGAAATGGTAGGTTAGAGTCGTTAAGGTATATGAATAGCCTCATGACGACTCTGGGAGTTACATTTAAACACAGTTTTTTGGTTACAGAGTCGTCTACATATAAACACACAATGAAAACGACTCTTTAGCCGACCCAACCTAGGTAGAGTCGTCAGGGTATACCATATTACCCCGACGATTTCTCATAGCCTGTAAAAGTTGCAGGTTTGAGTCGTCATTTTTGGTGTCAAGACATTGACGACTTTTTAGAGTCGGCATGGTATATACCCCTCGACAATGACGACTCTTTCTCTGTGTTGTTACATGGTGTCTATGATTCGACCACTTTGAGCACCATCTAGACAATTTGAAGAGTGTATAAAGTTTACCTAAGTTTTTTGAGCTTCAAGTTCTTCATTTTGAGGATTGGTTTCTTTACTTTGAGCAATTGGATCTTCATATGCACCCTCATTTAAGGTTTTCTCTATCTCATGATCATATATCCAATCCACAGGAGAATTTAAGGCAATATCATTTCATTTGAACACAACGAAATGATGATTTTCATTTGAACTTTCCCCAACATCATTTCCCCCACTAGAATCACTCATTTTCTACAAAAACCCTAGGTTTTCCTCTAAAGCCTCCTCTTCTTCTTCTCAACTTAAAAAAACACACACAAAAAAAATCTTCTAATTTTAATTCTAAAATTTGATTTTTATCTAACATAATCTAATCTAACTAATTAACTTAACTTAACTATTATTAACACTAATCACACAGGGGCAGTTTAGCCATTACAAAAAATATTTGGATAAAGGGTTCTGGAAATTATGTTTGGGTGACCTTTTTTGTCCTCTAGCTGCCCCAATCAGTTCCCATAACCCCCAATTAAACGAGGCAAAAAAAAAAAAAAAAAAAGTGTATGCGAGAGCACTAAGAGGCGGTGTGGGACGGTTCATTTAGCATTTTTTATGTCAAAATGAGCGTGCTCTAGTCCCATTGAGAAATTTATCACCAAATCGGAAGTGGTCAAGTTAGTTTTTTTCCCCTGGCTCTAGGCTCTTGTCCATTCATCCATAGCCATAGGGTAAGTTTCCATATTGTCTCCATGTAAACCATGTTACAAAATTTTATTTGAATCGAGCAAAAAAGACAATGTCATCACAAGTGTTAGTTGAGATTAGTGGTATCCATGGGAGCATCAGCCTTGGTGATCAAGGGGGTAGTTAGCTAGCCACTAGGTAGCTAGGGGACACTCGAGTTTACAAACGTACGTGAGGTCTGAACAAACTAGCTAAAATGGTGGTAGTTGGGAATGGATGAAAATGAATGTCTACCTGTAACTGTAAGTGGAGGCGTGGTAGGTAGAAGAAAAAATAAAGAGGCTCCTCTTACTACAAGAAGCTATTCTCATTTGTTTAGTGACAACTAGAAGAACTGAAAATATGGAGGAAGCAGTACTAGAGGTGATGACAGATGATAATGTGAACAATTATAAGAAGAAGATGAAGATCTTGTGTTTACATGGGTTTAGAACAAGTGGAAGTTTTTTGAAGAAACAGATCAGTAAATGGGATCCTGGTATCTTTCCTAATGATCAATTCGAACTGGTATACTTTTATAGCCATACATTTTGTTTTCATCTGAATTTTGGAAGATTACTTACTACATAAGACGCATGCTTCATTGCAACAGATTGGTCACACTGATCTAAATATCAAAGATATGCACTTTTGCACTTTTGCTCTTTGCAAACTCGATCATTTTTCTTCCCCGTTCACTGCTTTTTGATAAGCAAATTTGTTAACTAGTGCAAGATAGCAGTATGAAATTCGTTTGGAATATTACTCTTGTGCTTCTGAACCATTTCCAGGTGTTCCCAGATGGCATCATTCCGGCTGGGGGTAAATCAGAGATTGAGGGCGTATTTCCACCCCCTTATTTTGAATGGTTTCAGTTCAACAAGGTAAAACTTCTCTTAGGTATAGCCAATAATGAGGATGTTTAAGCTTATTTACATGATTCTGACTAATTCATGGGTAGTGCTTTCGTCTTGTTTTCAGAAATTCGATCTACCATGTAATTTCCTCATTTAACAGGATTTTATTATGACAATATATATTATGTTTCTTCATTTTGTTTGTTTGTTGGTTTTTGGGGTTCAATCAGGATTTCACAGAGTACACAAACTTGGATGAGTGTATATCCTACCTTTGCGACTTCATAACAGACAATGGACCTTTTGATGGATTACTTGGTTTCTCCCAGGTATAGCCTCTAGTCAAGTCAGTCATCACTTCATGAAAAGGATTTCACAGATTTGTACTGTATTTATTTTCTTTTACACTAGAAGAAGCTAGGATGCAGGGAGTCTGTTTTTTTTGCCTTCAAGAATACAGTTTATTACATTGTAGATTTGTTCATTTGCAGGGAGCAGCATTATCCGGCCTTCTACTAGGATACCAAGCTCAGGTGAATAGAGAAAGACTCTTGGATTATCTTTTCTGTAGTATTAGGCTATTAGCTTAAATCGAACTTAAACACCTGAGTGTTATTCTGAGCTAAACAGCAATTCACATTTTGAGTTTTTAGTGGTTGTTTGAGGTGGGTTTAGTGGCTTACTATGTCTTCTGGATGCAGGGAAAAGTGCTGAAGGACCATCCTGCCATAAAACTGTTTGTTTCGGTTTCTGGTAGCAAGTTTAGGGACCCAAGCATAGGTGAGGTTGCTTACAAAGAACCCATCAAAGCTAAATCAGTTCACTTCATAGGAGCCAAGGACTGGTTACAACTGCCTTCTGAAGACTTAGCAGCTGCATTTGATAAACCACTGATCATAAGGCATCCTCAAGGTCATACTGTTCCAAGACTAGGTATAAGTATAAAATGTTTTAAACTACCTGTATATCCTTCTTACCTATATTTCAGATACATATATGCTAAAACAAAATCATTGAAAATGAGGTGGTTTCAAGGTCTTGCCAAGAAAATCAATCACTTATAAACTTCTTGCCATGATGTCAGATTTGGAAGAAACTCCGCTGAGTTCTTCTAGTCACAAGGCTACAGATTTAAAAATGTAGGGGTTTAATTGGTGCAACTTAGTTGAGAAGAGCTAATTGCGCACACCCCTATGTAAAATGCGAGTCATCTAGAATTATAAGGTTTATTTTTTCCACAACTAACTTGATCTGATGATAAACAGATGAGGTTACAACCAGTCAGCTACGAGACTGGACCATGAACATCATCCAGAGTGACCCTGATTTTGCGGGAAATAGCAGTGAGCCTAAGAACAGAGATATCCCGGGAGATGTGATGAAGCCTGTTGAACCAAAGCCATGATTGAGCAAAATAATAAGCTGAAGGCATTTGCAGAAAACGGAAAAAAACTGATGAAAAGATCTTAGAAGGCAAAACATGTGCCAACATGTTGGGTTATTATGAGCACCACCAACTGTCTTCAATTGCATCTATTAAACAAGTAATTTTGCTATGGTATATTGGTATGCTTGGACTCTTTAGCGAACCAGTTGTGGTGGGGAGAAGCTTAGTAATTCCCACCAGATTGCTAGAATAATCAGAAAGCCCGAGTATCGGTTGTGTAACTCTCTGTGTATTATGCAGTTTTCCTCATAAAAAACAGTGTTGCCTTCTCTATAAACATGAGAGTAGATCTATCCTGCCAAGCTAAAACTGTAAGCAGGGAATGTCATTCCAACCAAACAAACCCACAACTAAAATATGATAAATATCCATTCACCAAAGCAGCGTGATAATTCATACAAACCCACACTGTGTCCCAACTCCAAAAAATTAAACGACATAAGCTCCATATAACCTTCGGAAGAATTACACAACTCAGAAAAGGATCACCTCCACCAAATTACCCAACTCAGAAAGCTCATATAACCTTCCAAAAAACTAATGAGAGAGGCAAGAAACAGCTCGAGGAAGAGAGATTGCCATATTGTCAAACAGAAGTTAGTTTCTCATCCACCAAATTACCCAAAGATCCAAAACCAATTTATAATTGCAACCCAAAATGGGTCTTGGACTAGAGAACAAGCAATCTGACCCAACGTCAGAGTCAAAGTATCCTGCCAAGTGCCAACCCATCTCCATAAGCAATAGAGAAAGCACAGCCAAAGAAATATCAGCTGACCAGCACAATACAAGGTGACAAGAAACACTGACAATATCAGTTTTTTTGAACCACATCATCTGCAGGAACCCTACCAAGTAACTAGTTCCATCTACGGAAGGATACAGGAAATGTCAGCACTACAGAGTTCGTTTATATGTGTTTTGCATGTAAAGCTGCAGTTGGGAAAGGTAAGTTGCAAGACTACATAGCATATTTTCATAAAAGGAGAAAATGGAACTCCACGTATATGGACTAGACAAACAACAACCCCAAAAGTATGACAAGCTTACCTCAGCAAACCACAACCGTTCCAGGTTCTAGGAGTCTTTTTTAATATGCCCAAGGTCTATGAATCACATCAACGTTGAGTCAACCTGCCTAGTAAAAGACATGAGCAGAAATATTGACTTTACATTTGAGGTAAACCTAAACAATAAGATCAGACGTACACGCTAATCAAAGAAACATAAGATACCTCTCCAGAACTACATGCACATCGATAATGAACCTCCAGATCTGGAATGTGCTCCAAAAGTATTTAGAAACCATAATGGTGCACGGTAAGGACTAACATATGTCAAAAATTTAATATGAGGAAACTGGTAAATATCATAAACTGGCATGCAGATTCTACTGCCACTAAGGAAAAAGTCTTAGTGGGCCTGACGTGTGATTGAGAGGACATAGGAGACATAATAAAATCATCTGAGGTTATATGTACGTTTCCAATAGGTTGTGGTCACCATAAGCAAACATGAGATAATAGAATTAGTATTTCAGAAAGCTTTCTAGCACATTGATCTTTAACAGGAAGGCAAATAAATGGTTTAAAAATCATAGTTTCTGGAAGTAGGATCTTTTTTATGAAACATGCAAGGATAATCTTTCGGTAAAAAAGATATTTGTCTCTTGGTTACTGAAACCCCGTTATACATCTAATTTGGTCAAGATTACAGGAATGAGACACTTTTCAATTAAGATGTGGCTTATCTAGTTGTATCAGGTTCCCACTTAAACTTGTTAACATTACTTGAGTAAACCCTTACCAGATGGAAAGCCAAGGAAATGAATTGCAAATGGTATCTGACTCGATGACATACAGATAAAATAACAGGAGCCGGGCAATGATGTAAGTGATCCATGGATTAGATAACATATAGCACATGAGTCTTACCTGAACTTTTTGGAGCTTTAGATATGCTTTGCCGAATGAAGAATTTGTAAATGTCTGCTTATACCACCGTAGTATCCTCACAACTGAAGGGACACAAACACTAGATTGAATTTACTGGATTGTTTGTTCTTCTAGGAATAGCTCCAGTAAGTTAAAACAAGATGCTTACTGCAAGTCTAATAAATGAAGCTTCTGAAGTCATGAAAATTGAAGTTTTACGAATGACTCGATAGAAATGTAATCTTATTTCTTTCTTCTCTGAAAACAAATGCCTCTCTATTTCTTGGTTGAGTGCTTAAGTTAACATGTCAAGATAGTTCAGATCTTCTGTATATTCCCAGTCAATACATATTTTTGAGGTACAACGTTGAGTATTGGCCTCAATATTTTAGCTATGCTGTACTTTATAGTAACACTCACAAGGTTGCTGCAGTCTGAGAAAACACCTAATATGAATTAGGAAACAGTTTATTTATTTATTTTTATAAAAAAACCCCTACAATCTGGATAGCAGAGCATTAGTATATTACAGAGGAGAATCACAGAAACACCCGAATCACAAAGACACCCTAAAGTAGTCGGCCTCGGTGGCGATCGAAGGGTTGGATCTGTATCTATGATCAAGTTGATGTCTTTATCATAGAAGGCAGTTAAGTAGTTACCCAGTTGGTGCACAGAGGCCTTAGATAATGCCTTGAGCTTTGCCGCTGAGGCCCGGGGTTGTGCCTAATTGGCTATGCCCAGTATATGTGAAGCTTCATCAGAGAAGGTTGTATTTTGGAGGACTACTGATGTAGTTAGCTACGTAGATAACAATTCACACCTTTCACCTTTGATTGATATATGGTAAAAGCCAAACTAGAGGTATAAAGATTTGACTGGAAGGAATAAAATTTTATACGAGTTTTTTAAGGTGTCATTTTATCAGATCCCATTCAAACTCAGAAACTACCAATCAACTGTAGCAAATTCATAATTGGGAATATAAAAATTAAGAATTCATGCAAAATGAATTTTGAAAACAAGAACAGGCTTTAAGAACTGAGAAAAAAAATGTTGCCTTTGAATCGCTGAGACTTCCTGAGATTCCAGGACCGCCAGGTTGAGAAAGTCTACGAATGAAAGAATTCATTTCTGCTTATACGGCATCTCTCTGTTCCATTAACACATTATTTGTGCCATGAGATTTGCAGCATATATGGTTGTAAGATATCGAAGAAAGAACAGATACAAAATACTACTATTTGAATGATATTCATTTAAAACTACTCTGCGATAATAAAGGCTGAACATGAGTACTTAAGAATTAAATTAATGTATTAAAAAAAAAAAAGAATAAGGATGTAAATGAATTCAGAAGGAAGGATGAAAAACAGCAGCCAAGAACAGCTCTGTTACGCATTGGATATCAACTGTAAGATGTCACTACAATTTTCCAAATCTAATTAAAAGCAACTGCAGTACAGTTCTAGTGATGGCTGAGAATCACTACTACACTTGCTAGACGCATTCGCTGGTGATGACGCTTACTTAACCCAATCTTCGATGATTATTCACCTTGAGATAAAGAAACAACAAAGATGCAGCAGAAAAAGTACCAAAAAGATATAACCAAAAATCGACCTCAAAGTTTCAGCCTACTAGCATCGGCTTGAATAACGAAAAGTATCGGAAAACATTGAAAGAAATGAATAATCAGAACTCAGCACAAGTTATTCGGCTCAAGAAAGCAACCTCCCATAATTAATCTGATATAGAGTGAATGGCAATCGCCAATTTGCTCTTCCGAGAGAAAAAAGTCAGTAGTTTACTGCAACTTTTTTCTTTCCTTTCTTGCTAGAAATAAAAGCATTATCTCCTTCCTTCATCATTCTAGAGAGAATGTCTGCTTGCTTGGTGTTCCCTTCTGCATTTAGGCTCCTAATCAGATCCTCACTCTTATCTGTGAGACCCCCCTTCTCTGATATCTTACACAATACCGAGTAGGCATTTAAGGTCTTTCCTTCTGCAAGAAGAGCATCCAATACCTTATCATAACTTGAAAAACTAATGGTACAATCATCCCTCTCCATCCCAAATTCCAACAACTTTTGGGCAGCAATTGTTTTCTGCTTTTGACAAAGAGCATTCAAAAGATTATCAAAATCAGGAATATAATCATGATCCAACAATAATTTAACTCGTCCAATGGCTTCTTCAACATGACCCCTCATGAAAAGTGCCTCCAAGATCTTAGGGACCAAATCCATGTTCTCCTTCACCCCCTTTTCAATCATACTCTTCATTACCCTGCTTGCTGTTTGCACTCGTTCATCATTAAACAAACTCTCCATGACGTACCTAAACAGCTCCGGTCCTGGGGTATGCCCACTTTCTATCATACCATCCAAAGCAGTCTTGGCATCAGCTGGCTCTCCTTTCTTCAAGAAACTCTCAACGAGAGCCGTATAAGCATCGGCATCTGAAGGTACACCGCGTCTACCCATAATCTGGAGAATTTCAAGTGCTGGTTCTGGTGACCCTTCCTTTGAATGTCCACGCAGCAAGTTGTTGAACGCAGCAGGATCCTGGATACCCTTTTTCAGCAACTGTCGAAAAAATGTTTCTGCTTTCCCTGTTTGCCCATGGTTGCAAAGATACTCAATCATTGGGTTATAAGCGCTAGATTCCATTTCTGTGGTGCTTCTTGGGTTCAAGAGGATCTCGTTCTCAATAACTTTGTCCACCAATTTTATGGCTCTATCATGTAAGCCGGCCTTGCAAAAATTCTCAATCAAAACACCATAATGAGCTGCCTCAGCAGGAATGTTCAATTGATTCATCCCTTCAAGAACATCTGTAGCAGAATCCATATTTCCCAATTTACATTGGCATGATATTAATCTCAAAAAGATTGATTTGTCCCTTGGAGCAATGTGTTTCGCCACCATGTCCTTCAAAAGCTTGTGCGCTTCTGGCATTTTATCTGCCTCACAAAGCCCTGGAAGAAGAGTTGAGTATGTGATATCAGTTGGTTGGATCCCAGCAGAAGCCATCTCTTCGAACAGCCTCAACCCATCATCAACTCGACCAGTAGAAACGTAGCCTTTGATCATAGTTGTGTAACTGATCACATCAGGGATGAATTTTTTCTCTTTCATTTCCACAAAAAATTTCTCAGCATGTTCCATCTGTTTAACCCTGCAATACCCATTAATCATAGTATTATAAGTAACATCATTCGGACTAATCTCTCTTTCCTGCATTTCTTTGAAAAACCGCTCTGCGGTTCTGACCTTCTCTGACAGGAAAAACCCACCAATCATGATATTATAGGTACGGCATGTCGGCATTACACCATATTGCAGCATTGCATTAAAAAAACGTCTGGCCATAGCTTCCCTTCCTTTACGCAAAATAACTTGAAATAAAGCATCATAAGTTTTAATACTCCTCTCAACGCCTAATTCTTTCATCTTCTGGAACATGTTAACAGACTCTTGAACAATTCCAGATTTACCATAACTATAAATCAACTCAATAAAGAAATCTTCATCCCATTGAACACCCTTTTTAGGCATATCTAAAAGAATACAACGGGCATGATTATTTTTCGAATCACCACCTAATCTCTCAATAATCTTCAAGGTAGTCGATCGATCATGCCGATACCCAGTCTTCTCAACCCATCTAAAGAATTGTAAAGCATGTTCAGAGTTGCGTGCGGTATTCAAAACATTATAAACAAGAGTATGATCAAATTCAGGAACTAATGTTCTGACTGAGTTTTGTAACCTAGTTGTCCAAGCTCGATTCGCCATCATTCTAGAAATAATAATTTCTAATTTATCTTGGTTTTGTCTCTTACCTATTGGGATTCTATTGACGGTGACTTGATCATCATTTTCATTTCCTTCCGAGACTGCATTTTCTTTATCTTGTACAGAAGACGAAAGGGGGGATTTGAGAGCACAGGGATTAGAAACCCTGAAAATGTGTGTGGAAGTAGTAATATTAGTTCTCCATGAAAGTTTTTTCGCTGCAGATGATGATATGAAACTCATTTTTGTTAGATCTGTATGGAGGAGAGAGGAGATTCAACCCTAGTACACTTGAAATGGGAGGTTTTTCACTCTAGGGTTTTTGCTTACAGCAGAGTCGTACAGTATAATAGCATCAGCCTTGGCCCTTTGGTATACTGGTATTCAGGCATGGGCTTGTTTATTTTCATATGTGTCCAACAACATATTGCCTGACCCGTAAACCCGACCCACGTACGACTGTAAAATTGGAGATTAGACTTTAGAGAAGACTCAAAATTATTTAGTTTTTCTTGTTGCAAAAGTTTGAAATCAAAACCTTGATTTTTTTAGAAGAAGTAATAGTGATACTGTATCCAAAAGATCAAATCTTTCCGAAAATCCAATCCAGTGAGCGGAAAAAGGTGGTATTTTTCTCAGGTAAGATTTACAAATTTGTTCATTTTGTTTTTTGTTGTTCCGAGGTATTTATTTTGAAAAATAGGGTTTCCTTTCTCTCTCTTTACCCAATTGTTTTTTAGCTTAAAAATTAGGGTTCTGTTTTCTTATTCTTGTTTTGCATTTTTTTTTTCTTCCAGTTTTTGTAAGCCTAATTTTTGTTTAATTTCATGTGCAGTCGTTGTGTTTTTTGTTGGTCTTGAGCAAGTCCAGGAATTTGTGCTATGGTAAGATCATTTTTGTCTCTTTTTTGTTGTTGATGCTGTTAGTTCTCCAGTTTAGAAAGCTAAGTTGATGTGCTGGTCCCATAATACCACTAACTATTTTGATGTACAAATTTTCAGATCATTAAAACATCGTAAGATTTTAGTTGATATGAAGTATATTTAAGCATAGTCTAATTCTTTGCAAAATTCATGTTGCAATTCAACTGGAGTTTTGCACATTGAACTGCGTATGGTTGAAACATCTTTTTGGTTGTGCATATGTAATTCTGGATGAATTAACTTTAACTTAGTCAAAGTAGATAGGGCTATGTTTATGTTCAAGTTTAGGTTTTTTCCTCCTTACTTTTTAACGATCAGGGGTGCAGATTAAAACTGGACATCTTGTAATTCTGTATATTCCAAAATGGCTTTTTGAAAATCTTAAACTAAGCAACCAGATTGACAAATGTCCTTCCCTCTTGATATATCCAGTTATTCCCATTTAAAGTTGCGATACTGTATATCTTCTACAAGGCTTCGAAATCAGAATGTCGCTATTTAAAGCCATAGTTTGACTTATAATAAGCTGAGCCAGCGTTGTAGTTTGCAAGTATTTGTCTTTAGTCATTAAAAAGACTTGTCCGAATTTTTCTTTAATTCAGTAAAGATATATGCTGCTATCCTCAGACTTGGCAACAGGCTCACTGGTTGACGTTCAGCCATTTAGCAGTTCATTGTTCCAGGCCTAAAATGCCAAAAGAGCAATTGGTAAAGGTTGTTTTCTGAAATGATGGATGGCTATGCTGTTTGCTAATGCTAGTGGAGTCAAATCCATACTTGAGTTTAATAGTGTTTGGGTAGGCTAATTCTTTTAGGACGATATCCTTAACATGTATTTTAAGAATTGTCTTCTGATTACTGTTTCCTCTTCTTTGCTTCAGGTTCTTGCTATAGTAGCAGGTGCCTCCGTGGCAGCTGCCGCCTTGGGAGGCAGATATTTGATACGAAGCTGGCAGGCTTACAAAGCTCGCCCTGTTGTACCGCGGTTACGCCGGTTTTATGAGGGTGGATTTCAGCCCACCATGACAAGACGGGAAGCAGCATTAATATTGGGCATCAGGTACGTTACTGTCAAGTGATATGTCCTAATTACTATTTTGGTCAATTGCTTATCCTTGGAGCCAAACAAAGGACAATTTTTCTCTGATTACTATCTAGAGAAACCACAAAAGGCATTTTCCCTCATCGCAGCTGCCACAAAAGGCAATTTTTTACAGCACGCGACGGCCTTGATTGATTGTGGTTGAGTGGCTATACTTCTTGCACGATTGACCTTGCAATTCCCAAGAACAAACACTTCTGCTTTTACACCTATTCTTTTGTCAAAACAAATCTTGTAATCCTGGAGACTTAGCAGTTGATTCTGTGATCTGTTCGTGCAAAGACTGACTAGGAGTACTTCTGTTTTGATGCATACAAATAAATTAACAGGCGTTTAATTTACTACTGGATTTTACAAGATTGCAACTTTTACCGTAAGACATGGGCATTTCTCTAGGTTTTGACACTTAGTATGTGTATCTGTTGGTTGTAGAGAGCGGGATGCTATGGAGAAGATAAGGGAAGCTCACAGGAGAGTGATGGTGGCCAACCACCCTGATCATGGTGGTAGCGCATATCTTGCTACTAAGATTAATGAGGCCAAGGACATGTTGTCTGGAAAAACACAGAATCAGGGGTCTGCATTTTAAGTTGCAATTAAAGATGCTAATTTGTTCTAGTGATTTGTCTAATTATACCCTTTTGGTTTTGTCCAGAATTTTTTTTATAAATAAATTAATCTACCCATGAAATGTATTGTTTCCCTCCACCTCTCCTGTAAAATCTTTTTGCTCTCGACTTCATCCTGAAAAACATACTAGTAAAGCAAAACTGACATAGTATTCCTGCATCTTACTTTATTGCTTTTATTGGTTAATTTCTTCCATGAGAAACACAATATGTATTTGCTTTTATTTATTTATTGATTGAATTTTAAAAAGGTTTTATTCAAGAAGATTGCAGAGGGAGCAATCTATGGGGATAAGCAAGAACAGAAACATGAAAATCATACATCATGAAGTTCGATTTTTCATAACAAATTGAGAATCTGATGTGTCTGGGCTAGCTGTGTTCATGATGTTTCTCGCAAGAATGGAGCATTGGCATTTTCATCACTACTATATAAGCAAGGGTGTTGGTGGAATCCCTTAGCTCGTAAAATCTCCCTGGTACGAATGATCAATTCTCGATTGCTGATACTGGTTCCAGGCTCCTTTAAAACCGTTTGAAGAGCATTACTGAATGCTCCATAGGCCTTTCCGCCACTGACCATTGGATTGATATCAGCCGATGTCTCATTAGCTTGACACCCACTCAGTAGGATCCCGGAATCAGACCTGCCTAAATGGTCAATTTCAGCCTTAGGTAGTAGAAATTTGATGCTTGCTTCCTTACCGAACACCTCCATCATATGAAGACCAATGTCTGATGATTGAACACCAGAAACTGATGATAGGTGGTGTAAGATGGCGTCAAAAGGGATGATCTTAGGACTAGTAGGAAGTGATTTGGGGTTATCTTCATTAGGTCCAATTTGCTCTTTTTCCTTGTCAATCAGTCCACCGCTATGGCATGAGTCTGATAGGATGGTGAAGCTTGATCCCACTGGTAAACGGTTGACAAGTTGTCGAAAGTCCACATCTGAATCAAGATGATCAGGCTATATCTTAGTTATTATATTATTTACAAATATTAGTTAATTATTTTATTTTTATTTTTTTGTAAACTGACGAACATTAATTTTTTGTAAACTGACAAACATTGCTAACTTACCTGTAATAAGGTTGAAATCACAGGGAACAATGGCTTCATCCTGTTTAAAACCATGATATGAAGGAATTCTCGTTCCGTGTCCACTATAATGAAAGAACAATACATCTCCTGGCTCAGCGCGATCAACCATCCGATTGAGCATTGCTTTTATGTTCATTCCTGTAGGCATGATCGAAGACCCAGGGGCGTCAGTTAGGAGCTCAATGTTACTTGGTTTAAAACCAAGTTTATTCACAAGTACGTCTTTCATGCTTAATACATCGTTTATACAACCGTGCAACTCATTTCTGGTGCTCGGATAGTTGCATCCGACCAACACAGCCAACCTCTTCCTCCCATTCTCCATGCTAAATATTTTTGTGATTATAGCGCAAGAGTTATCTAATATGTGCTATGATAAGTTTATTAGCTTCTTATTTGATTTCTTGGTTCGAATATGTCTTGGGTTTTTTTTATGAACCTTATATATAAGGAAAAATATCGTCGTAGTGACTTGTCTTAGAATTAAATTCGCTACAAAATTGCTGTACCGTACTATTTATTGATATAGTCATTACGTACAAGCAATTGAAATTGCAAAACTGAAATTTTAGTTCAAGGCTTTCAGGTATTATGGTTTTTTCCTTTAAAACAAAAAGTTATCTTAGGAAGACAGAGACAATTGCCTCGTAAAAGTTCTTAGGATGTCTGTTAGGTTATAGTTCTTGCTTTCAGTTCTCCCCTTGAGATGGGAAAGACATTGCTTAAAGCAACTGGTGAAATGGTTGGTTAACATGAGTTAAGAAATGTGGTCTTAGCTTGCTTGATGCAAGGCTCGACCTGGTTGTTTCCAGCCCAATGTTATCAGGTTCTGGCCTTACGAAAAAAATTAATAACAATAAAACGGGTAGCTAGCTCAGTTGGTCATCCCCGTTTCTCAAAGGTTTGATGCCTTCTAGGAAGTCCCAGGTTCGAGTCCCCGATGGCACAATATTGCAGAAGTTGGCATGGAAGGTAGAGTTAGTTTGCCCCCCTTGCGACATATTCACCCCCCTCCCCCTATCCGCTTCGGCTTTCTTGGCTGGTTCCTCATGAGGATCGTTGGTAGGCTAGCACAACAACCTGTTCAACTAATGTAGTAGTACGCTGTTAGAGCTTAGTTTGTTAGGCTTCCAACTAGTTTCTTGTAATAATATTCTTTTATCCAATAATAAAAAAATAGTTTATAATAGTATGTCCCTGGTGGCTCCCCTTTTATCTAAAAAAAAAGGGTAGCTAGCTCAGCTAGTCATCCTCGTTTTTCATAAATCGATGCGCTCAAGGAGGTCCCAGGTTCGAGTCCCCGATGGCGCAATATGTCAAAATTCTACATGGAAGGTAGAGTTAGCTTGCCCCCCTTGCGACATAATCAACCCCTATCTGCTTCGGTTTTTTCGACTGGTTCCTCGTGAGGCTCGCTGGTAGGCTAACATGGCAACCTGTTCAACTAGTATAGTAGTACGCTGTTGGAGCTTAGCTCGTTGGGAGGATATTTTTATTTTTTTAAAAGAAAAAAAAATTAGGAGGTAAAGCTTAGCTTGGGCAAGTCTGGTTTGGATAAAAAAGTTCTATCATTTTAAAGAAATATTAATTTAACAAGTATCGATTTAAAGAAGTTAAATTATATCTGAACAGCTCTATACGCTACTCATTAGATTTAACTCAAATATTCAAATACGTTAGATTTTTCATATTTAAATTCTTTTAGTCTACATTCCACAATTTCAGAGGAGTCGGATGCAAGCTACCGTTCCAAAACGGTCTTTTGGGTTACCGCTTTGTTTGGCCTTTGGCCTTGCAACACGACATGGTTTCGGTTGCTAGTTCCAAAATTCATGAACTAATATCATGCTTAATCCCTTCATGGTACGGGTTGGGTACGTAGGCAGCCACAATGAGTTTCAACATTGGTGGTCCGCAACTTTGTTGCTCATATCATCTAAACTCGGTTTGCGAGCAAGATATGATTGCAACATACTTGATGAGGTAGTGGCAGTCCATTCACCGGATGCCCGTACTTCTTATCAAGCTACACGAAATACGCATGCAATTGGGGCATGGCCAAGAAAGGAAGCTAACAAGATTACAAATTAGGGGAGCTTGCATACGTCCAAGAATGGTATGAGCCTGACTGATGCACCCTTGGCACGAGCAAGACCAGTGTATGCATCCAGCTCATTATCAGAGCGAACCAAGGATGCGGAAAGAGGCTTGTAACGGCCTATGTGCAAGTCCAAAGCATGATGCATGCCCTATGCCTGCACAACGTTTGAGAGAATGTGATGTATGCAATATGCATCACCATTAGCCTTCATGGCCTTACACCTTTCGCAAAATAAGGGTAAGTTGGAACAATGTGGAGCTACAAATGGAAAATACGTTTGAGTATCATTCTTGCAAAGCATGCTTGGAAAGGCAAATCAATGTGCACTTGCCTGGTGAGAAGTTAATATTTAAGGCCAAGTCACTGCGTTACGAGTGGCGCATCGATAAGTTTGGTTCTGCTGGGCACAGCTCCGGAGGCAAAAAAATCCGGTTTCAAGTGCTTTTTGTAGTTTATTATCAAGTCATATATATGACTTGATTAGCCAATCAGTTGACCTGTGACTTAACATGTGTGACTATCTAGAATTATGAGCATAAATCTGATAAGATTAATAAGACTTGTATAAACTAGGTAAACTAAGTACAATATGTATTTACTTTGCTTTTAAATCTCTGGAGAGTTTTGATGAGCAAATCAGATGACATGGTGACGTCAATCAACATTGATATGCGTTAGAAGATGATGTGCCAATAATAAGCACCTGAGAGTTCGAGTCACTGATGGTGATGCACTGAGATGACATCCTATGTATCATAATACAATAGTGGCGTGTACTAACTAGGGGCATCAATTATGCTAAGTGTTAGCACATACAGTGAAACATATATGGGAAGCTATGTATCGTAAGGCACATGTACTGAGACATATGTGGTAAGTCATATATAGTAATGCTCATATGGTAATCAGTGTATGATAAAACATATATGGTGAGACATATGTTGTAAGCCATATATATATATATATAATAACACTCATATGATAGTTGTATATAATAGTGCATATATATGATAAGTTGTGTATGATAAGACACATATATGGTAAGTTGTAGCATGATAAGGCATGTATATAATAAGCTAGAGTAAGACTCGTATACAAGGAAAGACTCATAAGGTAAGATACAATAAGTAAGACCCATAAGGCAGGCATACATGACAAGGCTCAAAACAAGGCACATACGATTTTGGGCGTGAAAATCGTCCGTAAAAGAGGTAGTATTTGGTCAGCTAGGGGAGTTCAGGCTTATGTTACGCGTCCATGGGCCTTGTTTGGAAAAGGTGAAAATCTCGGTATGCGGTGCAGGGAGATTTTACCGTGCACTATATGGGAGTGAGCTTGGCCATCTAGGGGAAACTATTTCTTAACCGGCTAGGGAACTTGGGTTCATAAGAACAGCTTTGGGCTTTGGCAGGCACAGATGAGAGTCTAGTAAGCCGCAGACATGAAACGACTTTGGAGATAAGATGTATATGATAACACATATATACAATCACTCATATATGGTCATCCATATATAATAAGGCGTATATGGTGTGGCATATACGTTCATCCATATATAATTTGATAAATTTGACGAGGCGCATATGGTAAGTACACATTGCAAGTCTTATATGGAAACTTGAGAGGCATGCATGAGAAGGAATGCATAGGCACGTGTAAGCGGGAAAATATTAGAGTTTATTTGCATTCAACCTCATGACTTATCATGTGTGGTCACTCAAGTCTAGCATACATCACTTGGACAAGCATCTATAAAATCTTATGTGGATATTTTATTATGTACCAAGTAAGTTCGTATAAACACAGTAATAAATCAATATCTATATACACGATAAAAATTCTAGAAAATCATATGTGGAATATAGCACTTGGAAAAAATTCAAGTTGCTTTATACTAGTGGGCATCCCATCTAGAAGTTTGATATTCATTCTCTATAATCAGAGGTCACCAGGGGAAGTATCGCAACGAGCGTCAGTGACGTTCTGAGAATTTATACAGAGGTATCGAGTCGTATAATAAACATGTAGAAATGATGAGTTATATAGTAAGTATATTAAATATATAAAGTACTGAGAGTCCAACTGGGTGAACCATTAACACATAATTACATAAACATGTCATAAAGATCAATGTGGATTAGTTATTGCCATCTGTTGAGTCTATATAATCTAGATTATGTACAAAATATATATACTGTATATTTCTGATATGGACCAGAGATAATTTTACTCGACGACAAAAATCTATCATTAATACAATCCAAGTTCAACTTGATGGTAAAGGATTAAGCGCAATCCTAAAATGAACATGATAGGAATTCTCTAAAGTTTCGGCCGAGAATAGACTCAATTCTCAGTTTAGAACAATTCTAGATGTGATGGCAAAGAATTAAGAGGAATTCTAAGCATGAAAGGTTATCACGTAATAGTTAGTTCGACTATGGGTTCAACAATTAGAGTTACAAGTAACTCTTGGTTTGAATTTGGAGCTTGGTGAAATACCAAAATTAAACCGATAGTCCGCTAAGTATTAAGGATATTTAATGCACAAAAATATATTACTAAATAGTCTAGCTTGACTATTGGTTTGTCATTAAGAGTTAATGGCGACTCTGGGTCCAAATTTGAGATTAGGTGAAATTTCAAGATTAAACTGATAATCTGCAAATTATCCCATTAAAAATTGGATAACATATTAATTTATTTAACAATGGACCTAATGAGAGAGGAAATTTCGCTTTATATCAACACTTAGATTTACCCTGGTATAGGATTCATTACGTAAAAAATAAATTAAATGTGCAAGTATGTATATATGACCCAGATGAGATGCAAGATCATTTTATGCTTGCACTTAGATTCTTTCCTCATATAATACTTCAAATGATAAAATAAAAAATTTAACATAATTTGAATAAATAATATGCGTTGTGTTATTACGGGATGGAAGATTATTCCGTTACAGCATTTAGATTACTACAGAACCAGGAAAAATAAATGACGAATTATACCAGACAGATAATATTTAAGCTTTGAAAGCTTGTATGCGACGGTTTCGTGCTTTTGATAAGTATGCTAATAGTAGTGAAGTACTAATAATGTAATTTCAATTTCTTAAAAACTCAAAGACAATACTTTATTGACAAATCTGACATATCGGGTTTTAATAGGATGCAATACTCATTATACCATAGCTAATACTTAAAATAAACAATATCGCATATTTTAAGATATAAATATGGGTAGTATTACATGTAGAGTAGTTGATAATGACCAAAAATAAGATTTTTTTTTTCTTTTGCTTTCTCTCCTCTCGCACTCTTTTCTTTCTCGATCTTTCCTTTCTTGTAGGTACGAAATGAAATTGTTTTGTAAGATGAAAATGTACTTTTTGGGTAGTAAATATGGGTGAGTTTATATAATAGTGTAGAATGGGTATTGTGGGAGGCACCCGAAAGAGGATAGAAGGATAATAGGGTGCAAAGGCAGGGAATGAAAAGAAAATGAATTGATATTTGTCACCCACGTTTCAAAGTCTAATCGTTTTTTTTTTTTTTTTTTTTTATGGGTGATAAAACTGATTAATGAGGATGAATGGGATAGTTTTTCTTCTATTTTTTTACTTGAAATATTTTCATCTTTTTGTTGATTTGGTCCAAACGGGTGGAAGAAGAGGTCGATATGTATAACATCAAGAATTGAGGAAAGAAAAAAGGTCTTGATGGGATAAATATCAACTCATTTATTAATACATTAGCAAGTAGACTAATTGAATGATCCTTGATATCATGTATATAGAGTTTATATCTCAACCTCTACTCAATCAGTATGTGTATAGACACAAGATCTGTGAACCTGATTGTTAAACAGAGTACTTGGACGATCTCAAAATCAATATCCAAGATCAATCCAGTTGTATCCAAATAATTCAATCGGAATTCTGCCAAGTAATTAAACTTGTTATATATCTTTCAAGATACGAATTCTACAAGAAACAAATCTCGTAATCGATTATAATTAAGCGGATGTATCTACTTATATTGAATACGTACAAACATGCGCAAATCCAATTATAAAGATAAATAATATAATGCGGAAAAGGAAAAACACAAGACGCCAAAAAATTTGTTAACGAGGAAACCGTAATAGCAGAAAATCTCGGGACCTCGTCCATATTCGAACACCACACTGTATTAAGTCGCGGAAGACAATAGCCTACTATCATACTTCGGACTGGAATGTAGTTGAGACTGAATCCACCCTCCAAGCGGTTCAGTTACAGTCGCGCTCTTTAAATCTCTTGAACCTCGCAAGGCTCTACGCACTTGATTCCCTTAGTTGACGTCCTTTACATCCTAAAAGTTTCTTCATCCTTAGTGAAGACTTTTAATACCAATCTGCCTCTAACAGATAATCCTATTTGATTTCCGTTTAGATCAAAGATCAAGTTGTGGAAATATGTTTTCAATAGACAAAGCTAGCAAACCTCACAAATCTGAATCTTACGAATCCCGAAGAGCATCCTAAATTCTTAACCACCTCTCAAGAACAATCTTCAAAAGATCAACAAAGATCATTTTTAGATATCTATCTTGAGGAATCACAAAATCTGAGACGAATATAACTTTATGATTTCTATTTATCTTGCCTGAAAGAGATTACGAAAACCTCGATAATAGAAAAGCAAGATCAGGATTCACGAACTATCAATGTAAAGATAGTCGGACCTGGCTTCACGAATCCCCAAAGCGAAGTCATTTAGTCATAGACCTAATTATGTTTCTCAGAGGAAACTGGGTCAATAGAGGATGACTTTATAATTAACTAGGACACAAAGTATCAGGGATTGAATTTCTCAGTTGAAAGAGTATCTCTATTTATAGTTTTTCAAGGACCAGGATTAGGTTAGAATTCAAGCTAAGATAACTTGAGAATCAAGCAAACTTTATTCTTGAAAAATACAATAGAAGAATATATACTTGGGTTCGGTTACTGAACCGTGTATCATGACCATTCGGTTTAGCAAGTTAGCCGACGAACTAAAAGCAATTTGATATCCATTCAAACACTTAAAAGTTTAATCATGATGCACACACATAAGTGTTTAAGTGATCAATGAAGTCTTAGAAGTGTTTTCTAGTAATGCTAAACATATTATAAAAATAAATCTTTGAGTATTTAATAAAATAGGGATAATTGGTACAATGGTTTGCCAACTGTAGGGCTTGTTTACGAGTCAAGGTATAACGTTTAGTGAACCAGGTTCGCCAACCCTGCCAAACTTCCGAACTCAGTTGACAACGGTTCGTGAACTGGGTTCGCCAACTGTTAGCCTATTATTCCAACTATTAAAATTTAGTTCACCGTGGTTCGCCAACCGGGTTCGTGAAATGTTCCCAACTGAACTTGCGGTTTGTGAAGTGTTCGCCAACCTTCCTGTATTTCTGTAACTCAGATATCTATGGTTTGCAAACTGGTTTGTCAACCTTCCCTTAGTAGAAATATCAGTAAGTTCAATATTTCTCTCTTATGATGTTTGAAACTTTCTCAAGTGATAAAATCATTTGAATGGACAATTTTTATTAAATCCACAAACCAATTCATAGGACTAATATTGTTAAGGACCGTTGAATATCTTTGCTTAGAATGATATTTCGAGATTCTTCACACAAGATTGCTCAAAATTTCTTCTTTGTAAATCTACTAGAAGTCACACGACATAGTCTCAATAGATAAAATGGTGAGATAGTGAGTAAAATAGAATGGTTCAGTCTTCACATACCTAATATAGAAGTTCTCCAAATGTCTTCGTCGATCTTCGGTCGTCAAGGGTGATCTATGATACTCAAATACAAATTCTAACCTAATCCGAGACTTGACACAGTAAACTAGAAATCAAGATATAGTTTTGATAATCTAACATTGACAACAAGTTTGAGATACCAAAACTTGTGGGTTCAACCGAGCAATGCTCTAACAATTTTAATCAAAGATAACATGGAAGATACGTCGAAGAGAACAAGGAACCCATTCATCTCGTATAGAAACCCAAAGGAACCACAAAAACCTGTGTAGTCCTGGGAAAGCCCCCAATATCGGACCGAATGGTGTAGCAGGCCGTGCTGTTGGAACAATTACAGGCGGATGCACGGGAAAGAAAATTAGTTTAGTTTCCACATAACTACAGGTCCTAGAGATTGAAAACAACATATATATATAACTCACGATGACCTAACAGCAACGACACGGCAACAAAATGATTGCGTTTGTTCTTCACATAAAAGAAAATATCACCAACAAACATAAAATTAATACTAAAATTATCTAATCACTACCATGCCTTCACTACATATATCCGGCAACAAAAAATAAGCAAATACACTAAGGAGAAAGAACCAATATCAAGTAATTACAACATTCAACAGCTCCCCAAGCAAGGGTCCTAAAACAAACCATAAAAGATGAAATTCAAAAGAAATAACCAAAATCAAATTTTTTATTTTGTAACCTCGATATCTCTATCTTTCTATAAAATATAAAATAATAAAGATAAGGAACGAAGAGAAGAGCCCACCAATGTTGGGGACTGACTGCCGACTGAAAAAGCGGGGGTACAACAACCATACCCAATATTTTGTTTGGCAATCTGAATAGACAAACTCCAATATACTTTCAAGAGAATCAACTAGACAGTCAGACTCAATCTATAGAAAAGTATATCAAAGAGTTTATATCTCTATTTCTCAATTCAATCAGCAAATAGAAATTTGAGAGCCCGGTTGAATATAAGAGAAATAACTTGAACGGTACCAAAGACCAATGTTCAAGGATCAATTAATTTCAATCAACAACCAAAGGTTGGATTTACCAAATGATCGATACAACGCACAACCTGTGATATTTCTATTATATAACAAAATATAATGCGAAAAATAACTAACATAGACACTAGAAATTTTGTTAACGGGGAAACCGCTAATGCATAAAAACCCCGGGACCTAGTCTAGCTTTGAACACCACACTATATTAAGCCGCTACAGACACTAGCCTACTACCAATGAACTTCGGACTGGAATGTAGTTGAGCCCTAATCAATCTCACACTAATCAAGGTACAGTTGCGCTCCTTACGTCTCTGTACCCCAACAAGATTCTACGCACTTGATTCCCTAAGCTGATCTCACCCACAACTAAGAGTTGCTACGACCCAAAGTCGAAGACTTGATAAACAAATCTGTCTCACACAGAAAAGTATATTGGAATAGATAAATCTGTCTCCCATAGAAATACCTACGAGTTTTGTTCCGTCTTTTGATAAATCAAGGTGCACAGGAACCAATTGATAAATCAGACTTATATTCCCGAAGAACAGCCTAGTATTATCAATCACCTCACAATAATCTTAATCGTATGGTAGCGAAATAAGAAATTGTGGAATCACAAACGATGAGATGAAGATGTTTGTGACTACTTTTTATCTTGCCTATCGGAGAATCAATCTCGAGCAAATCTTAGCAAAGATAATACATAATCACGATAGAACAAGTAAGATCAGAATACACAACTACATAGAAAATAGTTGGGTCTTGCTTCACAATCCCAATGAAGTCTTTAAGTCGTTAACCTACAGGGTTTCGTGAAAAACCTAAGGTTAAAGGAGAATCGACTCTAGTCGCAACTAGTATCACACAGGAGGTATGGGGATTAGGTTTCCCAGTTGCTAGAGTTCTCCTTTATATAGTTTTCAAATCATGGTTTGAATCTAAGTTACCTTGGTAACAAAGCATTCAATATTCACCGTTAGATGAAAACCTAATTAGATACAAGCTAATATCTTTTAACCGTTAGATCAAACTAAGCTTGTTATACATAAATGAAATGTACCCTCATTTAGGTTTAAGTAACCGTACCTAAACGTGTACACTAGGTTGGCTCAACAGTAGTTAACCGAGGTTAGCTATATGAACACTCTCATATCAACCTTATTCATCTTAACCATAACTAGTTCAAATGACTCAAATGAAACTAGTTAAATAGTTGTTCAATTGCTATATTCTCATAGAAGTATACAAGAACACAATTGAAGCAAAATCGGTTTGATTCACTCGAATCAATTCATGAACATTATAACCACGGTTTGCAAAGAATGCATTCCTTAGTATATAAATGTATTTGTTCATGAACAAACCGATTTTAGAACTTTAACCATTCAAGTATGCAAACGGGTACGCATACTTGAAGTAGCCGGACCAAGTTTGGTTTTCGCCAGTACTCGAACGGGTACGAATACCTCCAAACCCAGCAGAATTTTTCAGACATGAACCTTACGCCAGTATGCGTACGGGTACGCGTACTTAGGTTCTCGGACTTCTCAAACCAACAGGTACGCATACGAGTATGCATATTATGGTTCCCGGACATGGATCACATATATGCAAGAGTGCATAACATGTTTATAATCAAATGTTGGTTAAGTGTTCTAAACTCTATTTCAATCATTGAAACATTCTTAGAGGATGACAATAGCCGTTTTTACACACTATTAGCATCAAAGCAATTTTCAAGTTATTGAAATAATCATAACGAAACATTCCAAGTCTACACCAAATGATTGTATCACACAAACCATGTAAGATGTTACTCAGCAATTTTCACATGATCATCTTTTGACTTTCATCAAGAATATAAGATGAACTTGGTTGAAGCGAAAGCTTACCAACACATATTTCGAGAAATATGTAAGCGAGTTAAACTCAACTCGAAATCTCAAATGTGCATAATTGAAAACTATAGTAATACGACTTTTGTCTCAATATAGGAGATAGAGTAGAAATAGACTTTATAAGTGATAGATGAGTTTTAGTCTCCACATACCTTTTGTTGATGAAGTTCCATAATCTCTCCTTAGTAGTTCTTCGTCTTCAATCGATGAACACCGTGAAGTCTAATGCTCAACTACACAATCTATCCTAGTCCGAGACATTACTATAAGTAGACTAGAAATCAAGACTTATAGTTTTGATCACTAACATTGACAAACAAGCTTGAGATAGCAACGCTTGCGAGTTCAACCGAGCAGTGCTCTAACAAATATGTACAAGTTGTTTGGGTGGGACAAGGAAATGACTGTAGCAAATATGTACAAGACAAAGAAAGCCCGGAAAAAGACTATCAAACTTGTTCAGATCAAAGAGTGGTTCTCTGGTACAAGGGTCGCTGAAGTGGGGGGAGACTGGAATCCCGAACAAATTCAGAACACTGTCGCTGCTTATTTGTTATTCATCTTGGGCACTAGGGTATTCCCTGAGGCTAATGAGAACAGGGTGAATGTAAGCCACCTACAATACTTGGATCCCTTGAACAAGATTCATAAGTACTCATGGGGCACTTCTTTCTTGGCACATTTTGTGGCAGAGATGCGTAGAGCTTCTAAAGCAAACGCTAGTCAATTTATTGGAATTTCGATGTATTTCAGGTATTGTCTCAAATAATTCGTTAATCATTCTTATTAATTTTGTTAGTTTCCAAATATTTAGTTTCTTATACATCTCATTGAATCTGGGAATAGGTGTGGGGATATGAACACATGCCAACATTGTTCGGCTCTGACAAAGCGTTAACCAAAAAGGATGATTGGCAACCACAACAGCCTCTAACTCGGAAATACGAGTACAACAATGCTCCGAAGCGGGGTACCAAACTTCGGTTGACAAATATGAGATTGGCCTTGGATGCGATGACTCCATAGGAGGTTATGTTTGACCCATACAAGAATGATAGAGGATTTCACTTTCAAAGGAGCGACAACGTTGCATTTTACAATGGACTGTTGTTTCATCCAAAAGGATATGTTATGTACGATCCTAACCGTGTAATGCAACAACTGGGGTATAAGCAGAAATGTGTTGCGGAGACATCGCTTAAGAAATTCTCTCATAACTTTCCTCAATGCCAAGCAAATGAGAAGCATACTCTGGTAGTATACAACCCAGATCCACTTCCTCGACATTGGAGGGAAACAAAACCAAACTTTGGGTTGATAGGTTTGGTTGGGAGTTGGCGGAAACCAGTTATGAGGCCGAACCAAACTTTCTCGGAGGTCATTTGAAGTACTCATATCCTTATGTTGTACGCCCGGCTTCCATTCAAGTCCCTCCACAAGCAAAACCTCCCTCCACAACTTCGGCTGAACCTACTGTTCCCGGACTTCACAAGGTCCTTACGTTGTTGGTACATACTTCTTGTTCACTTCTTATTCTTTATATTTATATCTATGAACTTATATAAATGTACATACTAAGTACTTGTTGGAAAATATGACAACAGCGTAGGGGCTATGCAAATTGGGATGGTTGATTAATTGCGAGAACGAGAAAGGAGATGTGCTGACCTCAGAAGAAATGAAGGAAGTCGAGGAAAATATAGACAAAATTGAAGATCCAAATGCAAAAGACTTGTGGGACGAAAGGAGGAAGAGGGTACACAAGATGCCATTGACCGAGTGATTGAAGTTGTTTATTAATGGTTCTTTTATGGAATTAATTAGGTATTGAACAATGTGGAACATTTGTTTGTTTGTGTGTCTTGTTAAACTCTTTTCTTGTTTGGTTTATGTTTGATTTGTTTTCGGCTTGGAACATCTTAACTATGGAGATGATTGGTTAAACAATTAAACAATCTAGTATTGTTATTTGATTTATAAAGTTTATTATGTTGGTAAATCTATGTTAAATTACCCCTTTGCCGGCATACATTTGTTACTAAATTTAATGCCGACAAATTCTAAAAAATGCAGAATTCATGTTTTTATGACCATACCGACATGGTCAAAATTTAACAATCAATGTCGGTACTCTGAATTTTCCAAACCATAGAAATTTTAGAGTTTCGGCATTAAGTTGTTTTTTAGTAATTATACCAGTATTTTGCATTTCCCAGACCCAGATATTTTGGCAGTATTCCGGCGCTGTTTTTAATTTATTTATAATGCCGGCATATTTACTAATTTTTTTGTATATGTTTTCTGCATTTCCGGCGATGTTACAAAACTTTAGTTCTACGCCGGGATTCTGTCCCGACATTGTAATATTGGAACTTAATCATGCCGGCATTGGCACGTTCATAGAAATATCAAAATATCAAAATATCATTTAATGATTTGAATTCAAACTTCCAAAAAAACAAAATGTTGCATAAGTGAACCACATATATCTAAATTACTCATCATCGATTCCACACATATGAACTTGTATCTACTCTCGGTTAATTGATAGCTCCAAAGCATCCCAAAGTTAGTGATTCTCCTCATACAATTTCATCAATTCCTTCGAGTCATTGGGGACTATATCCTTGTTTTTAGTCATCGCACAAACCGGTGGCAATGGACAATTTTCCTTAAATTTCAGAATAATGAAATGATTCTCGTTCACGAACGCCAAAATAATTCTTCTCTTATTAAGAGATCCTTCGCACTTTTGCCACTTTGGTGTATATGTTGCTTGTGCGGTGGGAAAAAATAATGAACAACACAATTAAATGTATCCGTCACTAGATGCCCACACACCGGTAATCTCATCCAATATTGAGTAGGAAGGAACTTCATCTCGTTCTCAGGCCCTAACACCCGAGCATACAAACTATCAAACCCTTCTCCATCATTAAGCAATTGTTCATAAAAGCTCTTCTTATTGAGTAGTTGAGGGCCATCCTCGTTCCAGCATATCGACATAGTGTCATCCCTTTATTAATCGCCAATTCAAAGATTCCTAATTGTTCGGTCATGGCATGATAACCACAATTTCCATCTCCATCGACATCATCCGTATATACAATATACTCGCGTATAATCTCGGGAAGTTGCCTTATTATCTCAAATCCATCCTCTGCAAACTCTAGACTTTCAATTTTGGTATGGTAACTTCTTTTGGTCCTACCTATTTTGGGATCCTTATACATCTTCATATTACCAATTTGTAGCTTTATTATCTCAAATCCATCCTCTGCAAACTCTAGACTTTCAATTGGTTAAATATATGATGAGAGTGCGTACTTTCTTGGCCGACCCCTTCGCTTTGGAAACGGAACTACATCAACTTTGGTCTTGCCTACATAGTTTTAACCATGTTATTGTTGTTGACTGTATATGGGTTGATTCCCTTTGGTATCACTTATCTTTGGTATGGCTTCGGAATTTTCACCTTGTTGTGCTTGAATTGATGTTCCTTATTCGGCCTTCCCTTTTTGTTTACAACCGCTGCTCCATCAACTAAGGGTGTGGCTTCGGAATGCTCGCCTTGTTGTCCATGGTCACTTGATATTGGTACCTTCGTCGGGCTACCCTTTTTTTTTGGAACCTCCGCTCCATCAACTCTAGGTGTGGCATCCGCATCCTTGGCTTGTTGTTCTTGTTCACTCGATGTGGGTACCTTCTTTGGCCTACCCTTTTTCTTTGCAACCGGCACTCCATCGACTTTTGGTGTGGATATGGAATCCGCCGTTTTTTGTTGACTTGATAGTGGTTCCTTCCTCGGCCTACCCCTTTTATTTTGAACCGGCACTTCCGTGAACCTTGCTTCCGAAACCTCACATGCGGTTGGATCTCGTTTCTTACTTGCCTCAAGTTCACATTCACGTTGACTCATTTGTTTTAATTCTTTTCTTTGTCTTCTCCTTGCCGTTTTGGTTTTTGGTCTACCGGGAGGCTTTACCTTTATTGGTTCATCCATTTGTGTTGTCCATGGTCGATTAATCAACCTTAGTTGGCTCAACAATACTTGTCGGCTAGCCAAGTTTCCACGTGAGTAAGCATCGAAGAATTCCTTTGATTCGTTCGTATCCCATGGTGATTGTCCGGAATCTTCCGTAGGGGGAGGGGTGGAAGAGAGTTTCTTCCAAAACGGGTTGATAGCCTCAATAGGTATCACATCTTCATACTTCACAAGCATATGACGACACGGAAGCCCAATGAAGACATGTCGGGACAAATACACATATCACCCGGTTTGCCGTAGTTTATCTCCTATATCATTTGTTTCATCATATGTTTTATTTCCCACTGAGACACATTGAATTCTATTCCTCGAAGCAACTTACTATATTAAAGATATTGAGTCATCCTTTCCATTGAGCTTTTCTCAAATTGCTTCTTGAACCTATCGATGTCACTCTTGAAGTATTGCTCTATTACCACGGTGATCGTAACCACGTCTCCTTGGTTAGACTCAATGAGACCTTTAAATCTCCCATGAGCAGACTCCGCGATACTAGTTACTTCATTCCCGTAGTGTCTATACCGTTTTGTCCATGCAAGCACAAATTTTACTTTGTACTTATACAACCATTGCTTCCGACAATACGAGACGGCCCTTGGATACCCTTCGTTCCTATTGGAAATAAACTTGTTCAAATTCTTTTCGTACGTATCCTCAATAAGAGACCAATAAACTTTCTCCCAATCTCTTTGAAATTCCTACCACTTTTTATGATTTTCATCATATTCCTTGTCCACTCACTCTTTAATCTTTTCTCTTTCTTCTTCTTCGGGTGATAGTTTGTTCATGCGAACATGTTCCTCAAGTTGAACAATCATTCTCTTCTTAATATCCGCCTTAGTGGATTCAAACAAAGCATGACAAGTTTTTGTCACATTGGTACGTATATGATATGTACGAAGGAAATTTTGTGCATCCGGGAAGACGACGGCTATTGCATTCATTAATGAGTCGTCGTTATCGGTTGTGATGACCCTCGGAAGATGATTTTCCCGAAAGAATAACTTCAATTGTCTTAATGCCCAGTTATAATTATAATCCAGACCGTCTCGCATTAAACACCAAGCTAATATGAATGTTACCTTATCCGATGTTTGCCCCACGATGTTGAACAATGACATATGGTATTTGTTTGTCTTGTAGGTGCAATTGATCATAAGAAAACCAAAGCATGTATGAGCCAATTTTACAATCAAGGGATGCGCAAGGAATATTTGAAGGGGCTTGTCCTCCGGTCCTCTTTTAATGATACGCATTGTGATCAAAGGCTAGCTTCTCAAATTCTTAAATAACCGTCCTACCTTCCCATTCCACCCTTTTAATAGTTGCTTGTGCGTTATAAAGAGAAGAAACGTTCGTCTCATCCTTCGCCTTGAAGTCGCTGAGAATTTGCCTTTTTAAGACATGCTTTGGTCAATCTCTTTACATCTTCCATTTCATGAGGTTTTAGCTTCGCAACTAAGGTTTGACCAACAAAAGTTTTCGGGTCCTCGTGGTTATGGAAGCCGAACCACATCGTACATTTCCATTCACCGCCTCTTAAATTGAATACAAGCTTAAAGGGCAATTATCCTTCCTCATATGAGTCTTGTATACCCTATTAGTCTTCTTTGGATATACAAAACCCTTTCTATTGTGGATATTCTTCTCCTTGCATTCCCCACTTATCTCTCAATCCATCTCAAAACGAATCTTTGAACCTTCGGTATTCCTCACCAACACACATATATTCTTAATAGACGTCTCTTTAGCATAATCAATTGCTTCATGTTTAAATTTTATTTCCTACATAAGGACAACCATATGAAATTATAAGGTTCATTATAACCAATCCCTTAGTAAAGTTCAAAATACTAGGTGAAAAGTATTCTTTGGTAATATACCGGAGGCATGTTATAGTTGAAAAATCGGGGGTACAACAACCACACCCAATATTTCGTTCGGCAATCTGAATAGACAAACTCCAATATACTTTCAAGAGAATCAACTAGACAGTCAGACTCAATCTATAGAAAAGTATATCAAAGAGTTTTATATCTCTATCTCTTAATTCAATCCGCAATCAGAAAATAGGAATTTGTGAGCCCGATTGAATATAAGAGAAATAACTTGAACGGTACCAAAGACTAATTTAAGATCAATCAATTTCAATCAACAACCAAAGGTTGGATTTACCAATTGATCGATACAACGCACAACCTGTGATATTTCAATTATATAACAAAATATAATGCGTAAAAAAAATAACACATACACCAGAATTTCGTTAACGAGGAAACCGCAAATGCAACCTAGTCCAGCTTTGAACACCACATTGTATTAAGCCGCTACAGACACTAGCTTACTACCAATGAACTTCGGACTGGAATGTAGTTGAACCCTAATCAATCTCACACTGATTCAAGGTACAGTCGTGCTCCTTACGCCTCTGATCCCAGCAGGATACTACGCACTTGATTCCCTTTGATGATCTCATCCACAACTAAGAGTTGCTACGACCCAAAGTCAAAGACTTGATAAACAAATCTCTCACACATAAAAGTCTATTGGAATAGATAAATCTGTCTCCCACAGAAATACCTACGAGTTTTGTTCCGTCTTTTGATAAATCAAGGTGAACAGGAACCAATTGATAAACCGGACTTATATTCCCGAAGAACAGCCTAGTATTATCAATCACCTCACAATAATCTTAATCGTATGGTAGCGAAACAAGATATTGTGGAATCACAAACGATGAGACGAAGATGTTTGTGACTACTTTTTATCTTGCCTATCGGAGAATCAATCTCGAGCAAATCTTTGAGAAGATAGTACTCAATACGATAGAACAGGGCAAGATCAGAACACGCAACTACAGAGAAAATAGTTGGGTATGGCTTCACAATCCCAATGAAGTCTTTAAGTCATTAACCTATAGGGTTTCGTGAAAAACCTAAGGTTAAAGGAGAATCGACCCTAGCTTATACAACTAGTATCACACATGAGTGTGGGGATTAGGTTTCCCAGTTGCTAGAGTTCTCCTTTATATAGTTTTCAAATCAGGGTTTGCAATCTAAGTTACCTTGGTAACAAAGCATTCAATATTCATTGTTAGATGAAAACCTGATTAGATCCAAGCTAATATCTTTCAACCGTTAGATCGAACTTAGCTTGTTATACACAAATGAAATGTACCTTCATTTAGGTTTAAGTAACCGTACCTAAACGTGTACACCATGTTGGCTCAACAGTAGTTAACCGAGGTTAGCTATATGAACACTCTCATATCAACCTTATTCATCTTAACCATAACTAGTTCAAATGACTCAAATGAAACTAGTTAAAGAGTTGTTCAATTGCTATATTCTCATAGAAGTATATAAGAACACAATTGAAGCAAAATCGGTTTGATTCACTCGAATCAATTCAAGAACATTATAGCCACGGTTTGCAAAGAATGCATTCCTTAGTATATAAATGTATTAGTTCATGAACAAACCGATTTTAGAACTTTAGTTACTCAAGTATGCAAACGGGTACGCATACTTAAGTAGCCGGTCTGAGTTTGGGTTTGCCAGTATGCGAACGGGTACGCATACCTTAGTACACTTCCAAAACCCAGCAGAAATTCCCGGACCTATACCTTACGCAAGAATGCGTACCGGTATGTGTACTTGGTATACGGAATTTCACAACTACAAGTACGCATACGGGTATGCATACTATAGTTCCGGTCATGGATCACATACATGGAAGAATGCATACAATGTTCATAATCCAATAGTTCTAAGCTCTATTTCAATCATTGAAACTTTCTTAGAGGATGACAATAGCCGTTTTCACACACTATTAGCATCAAAGCAATTTTCAAGTTATTGAAATAATCATAACGAAACATTCCAAGTCTACATCAAATGATTGTATCACACAAGCCATGTAAGATGTTACTCGGCGATTTTCACATGATCATCTTTTGAATTTCGTCAAGAATATAAGATGAACTTGGTTGAAGCGAAAGCTTACCAACACATATTTCGAGAAATATGTAAGCGAGTAAATCTCAGCTCGAAATCTCAAATGTGTATAATCGAAAACTATCGTAATACGACTTTTGTCTCAATATAGGAGATATAGTAGAAATAGACTTTCCAAGTGATAGATGAGTTTCAGTCTCCACATACCTTTTGTTGATGAAGTTCCAAAAGCTCACCTTAGTAGTTCTTCGTCTTCAATTGATGAACGCCGTGAAGTCTAATGCTCAACTACACAATCTATCCTAGTCCGAGACATCACTATATGTAGACTAGAAATCAAGACTTATAGTTTTGATCACTAACATTGACAAACAAGCTTGAGATATCAACGCTTGTGAGTTCGACCGAGCAGTGCTCTAACAATAGTACTCCGACGTATCCCGACCAAGCGGTTTTGAATTTGTTGGATCATTATATGTCACAATCTAAGAAACGAATGAGAAGAAAATTAAATTAGTTCAAAAA
>JAJJMB010005688.1:693624-770884 GCA_023531105.1 Papaver atlanticum | reverse complement strand
AAAAAAAAAAAAAAAAAAAAAAAAAAAAAAAAAAACTATGCCGGACAACAGTTCCGGCATGCTCAACAAAAAACACTGCACTGCTCAACAAAACCACCGCACTACTTTACATTAGTAGAGTTTGATATACAACTATTTAAAACAACTAGAAGAAGAAGATATACACCAGCTTTTATATTTTATCATATCGGATATAAGCAATACAACACATACCAAAACCACAATTTATAATATAACCGATGCAACTCAACTTGTGACTATTGGGAGAGAGAAAAGGATTCGCTCATTTACGTGAGGACATGTGATTCATTTATACTGCTTTAGGTTGGATCTGCTCAAAGTCGAAAACTTCGAACATAAGGCGCCTCACATCTGGCTTCCCATAGACAGTGTAAGAAAGCCCATGAATGGCTTGTTGAACTGCAGTTGTGGCCGGATTCCTGAGTCTGCGGTTGTGTTCGTATGAATCCTGGACTGATTCACCATAGAGAATGAAGCGGTGGAGGTGTTCGTCTCTCAAGTACCTTCCACAAAATTTGTTCAGTAGAAGTCGCCGATGCTTCTCTTGTAACCATCTTCCAGGGGCATCAATATGCTTCATCAGCAACCTCTCTGCCATCACAAGATCCTACATATTTTTCACAAAAGAAGATAAAGGAAATATTCAGGAATGATATCATGACAAAACAATGTAGTACTGTTACAATAGAGACAAGGAGCACAAAAAGTATTCTGATTAGTTTGAAAAAAAGGAACAAACAGATTCAGAGTATATAGGCATTTTAACTTGGGTCAATTCCCGGATCAAGTTTTGGAACAGAATCCTGAAAAGGCCCAAAAATTAAAGCTCTTTCCAGGTTTTTTAGTAGTATATGTCACCGTGTTCCCAGTTACTTAAACGCGTGAAAAACTTGATAGACAGATATATTTTTCAGCTGTACTTGTATCTTCTTTCCTGATAACTCGTGCGATCACAAACAAGACACATTTTTCCTTTGGTTCAATGATTGCTTCTGTTATTCTTCTAGAATTAGGCTTACCAGTTGTATATAAAAACATTATCAAACATATGGTTTCGAAAGATACGGGTAAAATTTACAAAAATTTGGCAGAAGTGCATAGTTAGGACTTATTTAGTCAAACAATATCACGATGTACAAGATGCAATCTTCGAAATGAGTAGCAACATTGTACAATGCAGGATTCCAAATTTGGATAGGCACATCTATAGGACAAATGAAGTTTTTCTTGATTTAATGATCATTATTTTATGTAAAATATAGCTGACAGGTAACCAAAAACAAGAAGTTCCAAGTATAGGTTGGCAGCATGTTAACCCCTTCGGCAAAGAAAGGTGAAAATGTTAACAGGCGGAGGTGGAAAGGCGAAAACCTTCAGAAAGGTCTCGAACTCTTCTAGATCAATGTGTAAAAAGCCCATGTTTCTAGGAATTGCAGACCAATTTCACCACATGCAAATATCAAACATCTCAGAATTTTCTCAATGAATTGTTCCTGACAGAGACAGAAGCATAAAGGAGAAAGCGATTTAATATACCTGAATCTTTTGACCAACATATTCCAATCGTTCAAAGCAAAACCGAGGATGGTCGAACTTGTATTTTGATGGGTGCATGAAGCATAACTGCATGAAGAAAATGTAAAAGAGTATATTAGGGGAGTCGGCAGGTAAAAGGTTCTTCAATAAACGTTCAACATGCATGATCAGATTGAGGCTGTTTCTTATCATATTTCATAATATAAGAAATCATCCAATTAGCAAATATAGACCAATGCCGAGTTGATGAATCAACAGTATTAGTAATCCGCCGGCCAGAGCTGATAACCATATTCATCTTGTTACCCAAGAAACACGTTTACCTAAGAATTTATACTTCAATATGGAGAAATCGTGCCACAATCTTCTGAAATTGGAGCAGATGCTTAAGATTTGTATAGAGTAATGTTTCCTACTCTCATTTATCATAATATTAGATTGTAGAGCTTTTGATAAACCATTCTCAAAACGGTCCCCATAGGGCATTCATGTCCCTTTTCTAGCTCTACTATCCATTTGTACTCGCTCACTAAGAGGATAGTAACACCAAAATGGTGAGAATAGGAAAGGCAGGGAGCATAAATAAGATACCTGTAACCCGAGTCCAAGTTCAATATTCCTGGCATCCGTAATTTCTGGAATTCGATCCGTCATCCGCAAGGGGTATCCCAGTGCTTGCATGACTTGGGGTCTACTCTCGTAATCCCAGATATTACCCCTGAATCGATGCATCCCAGGGGGAACACATGCTCTAAAAAGTCTGGGCTGTGCAAAAAGTGTATCTTCTGGAGGCTGCATAGAAAAGAAGAAAGAGTACATTTAAAAAATTGAAATTCCAGACATTTGAGAGAAAAGAACTAATAGAGAATCAACCAAATGCCCTCAAAGATTCGAGTATTCATGATTGGGTGAAAAAATATCGTATTTGCAACCTTATTAGTTTACTCCATAAAATAAACAATTCAAACCAAATTCAAACATGAAGATAGATGCTTAAGCTTCAAATTTGCATAGTGAGTATCATAGAAGCACGGATGGGGAGAAAATGCATGAATAGCTTTCACTAACTATCATGGCAATATCCAAGAGTGTAGTAACGATGAAAGAGCTATAGTACATTAAAGATTGTCATATAAAATGGAGCGACAGAAACAAGAAAGGAACTCATTTTCCCTTGCCTTGTAGACAGCAACATCTTGCCAACTGAGCTTGTTGCCTTCAAATTCGACCGAAACATAATCAACATCTTCAAGTTGCCTCCGCAGTTTCGGTTGGCAACTCTCATCATCTGGGTCCATTCCAAATACCTCAAAAAGAACACGATATACTTCTGGCATGCCAAAGCAAAGGTATATTGCTCCAAATAGAGCCCAGAATACAGACCTGGTCACATCACAAGTAAAAAGGACACAGAACCTTAGCTTGTGCCGATCACAAAACATTTTTAGAGCTAGTCTGAAGTCTCTGGTATGAACCGCAGTAGCTAAAACCCGCTATAGGATCACAGCCTTTCCAGTACCCTAAAATATTTATTACCATTATACTAAATTCATCAAACGGTTGTTATCATTTTGATATATCATTCTTTAAAAGCTGTGAGAACTCAACAACTTGTGACTTATCTAAAATGAATAAAATGCTGATGAACATATTGCTGTCCATAAGTAACCTACGCTTTAACTTCAAGTATATTCATTAATAATTCCCGCAAACAAGGTGACAACTATCAGCCTAGCTTAGTTTATGCAGAAAGACGGTGAATTTCAACTGAAAATGCTACATTTGCTTAAATTTGATGTCCATTAGCAAACATTATAGCCAGACATCTCATTCAAGAACAAGTTAGTCAATACAACAAGGCCATTTCTGTGATTCTCAAGTCCATCAACAGGCACATGAGCATCTACATAAACATACCAATCCGAAACTCACAATCACAATTTTAAAGGAAACTTACTTGACAGACGGTTCTCTATCTTTTCTGATCAACTTATCCATATCATCAAACGGAAACACCAAATTATGCAAGCTAGCAGCTTTAATCCACTTAGGTAAATATCTCTTTCCAATTAATCCAAACACTCTTTCCCTCATTGGAGCTGGTGATTCTCTTGGATATCTCTGCAGAAAAAATTCGGCAAGCGCCAATTCAAGTACATATTGACCTAAAAACCATAACCTTGAATGCCCTGACCTAATATGTCTAACATTTGTTCTCTCACAAGAAGGATGTTGAAAAGCTAAATATAACAATGTATCAAATTGTTTAGCTGGATTATCATCACCTAACAGCTCAGTTGGTTCAAGCGGATAACCTAGAGCTTGTTTAGCTTCAAGAAGATATTCATCAATCCAAGTTTTATCACCAGTATTGAGACGATTAGAAGGCAAACAAGAACTTAACAAAGGGAATGCTTTAAGAGACATTTGTGGACTATTTAGAAATCTGTCAGCTAATTTTGCATCATCTAATGGAGGTTTAAGAATGAATCTTTTAGGTGGAATTTTCTTCTTTGGGAAAGCAGTTTTTTTACGTTCATTTAGTTCTTTAAGAAGCCTTTGAGGACTACTTCTTGGAAGTTCTGAAGGGTTTATTGTGACAGCAAAAATACGTGAGCTTTGAGAGATGGGTTTTCTTGAATTAGGGTTTTTGAAAAAGGAAAAAGGCGATAGAGAAGAAGAGAATGAGAAATCAGATGGTGATAGTGGGTTGAGATGTTTAAGCGGGGATGAAAGATCCATGGGGATTGGAAGTTTTTAAAATGATTTCAATTACTAGATGAAGTTAATTTTTTAAAACAGGGTATTTTAGGATTTGAGATTTGGGTTCTGAGAAGCCATTGATGGAGGTTTTTTTGGTGGGTTTTGCAGCTTGTAGTTCATGGGAGAAAGAGAGGGATTGGATAAGGAGGGGAAGAAGGGAAATGTATTTCAGCGCGGCCAATATTTTTGGTGTTGTATATCGTATTCCTCGAGTACTGTTAGATGACGAGTCTAGAGAGTTTGAGTCGTTGATTTTTCAATACTCATGTCATTTTATGAACAAGGTTCCAAGGGCTATGGAAGTAGTCTGCTCCCAAGTCAGCCAAACTACTTTAAAGGGTGAGAGAGTTTGGGTTGGGAGTAAAATGTGTAGAATAACCTTTTGTTTGAAAATAGATATGTATTGATCGAGAGAAGAGAAAGTTAATCATATTGATTCAGTCTCATATGTTACTATCTCAGAATGAGAAGTTGTTCCGATGACTGAATCTGTTAGATTAACCTCCACTGAAACTGTTACAGGAAAGTTGTTTAAATTACATATTTCATAAGCTTTGACAGTGTCATAAGCTATTGTTGGAATTACAAAACTAGGAGCTTGGTCTATCGAGGAGGTTGTGTTGTTGCTTTTCCTTCCCTTCTTTGCCAAAAGATCAGCTACTCTGTTAGCTTTTCTGTCTACATAGTGAAAACCCAAAAAAGAAACTAGATTGTCTGATATCTTCTTTACTTCTTCGAGAATGGCCAGACTTTGCCATTGGATTGTTGAAACCTTTCCTTGTAAGTACCTCATTACTGCCTGATTATCTCCTTCAATGACCAGATTTTGCAAGTTATTTGAGTTGGCCCATTTAGTTGCCTGCAGTACAGTTAGAGCTTCTGCTTCTTCAGCTGTGGAAGTTCTGAAGATGCCTGATTCTGCTCCCTTGAAAGTTCCTTTCCAGTTACGAAGGATAAAACCAAAACCTGCATTAGTATTCTCAGATAACCAAGAAGCATCACAATTCAATTTGAAAGTGTTAATGAGTGGGAATTGCCAATGTGGTGTTGGTTTTATGATTCTACATTGTGGTTCACTCAAACTATTCAATTTAGTTGGATGCCAGTAAGCATAGTGTCTAGTGATATCAAATGTAAGCTGATCAGGTGTTCTAGATTTATCTTCAAAAATTCTAAGACACCTTTCCTTCCAAATAAACCAGCACTTGGTTGTTGCGAGTGCCATTGATATAGAATTCAGATCTCCTGCTATCCATTCATTGTATTTGTGTAAGAAAGAAATGTTGACAGAGTTTGAGTTATGAGGTGCTCCATGTAAGGCCATTGGCGGCAGATTCCACACAACCTTTGCATAATCGCAGTCAAATAACAGGTTATATGTAGATTCTACAGCATCATTACAAAACACGCATTTATTGTCCACTGATCTTAATTTCTGTCTAGTAGGCAGTGCATCTTGCAAGCATTTCCAGATACACAACTTGATTCTCTGAGAAGTATCCATGCTCCATAATGCTTTCTAAAACTTCCTAGTTTTGTTAGGAATTGAATTAGAAGGATTTAGGAGTCTAGCATATAGAGATTTTACAGAAAATTCTTCATTCTTAGTTAAGATCCATATTAGTTTATCTCTTTTCAATCTTCCTTCAGCAGTCGTATATAGTTTAATGTTATTAATTTCTTGTACTATTGAATTGTCAAACAAAGATCGTAGCACTTCCAAATTCCACTTTTTCGTGTTTGAGTTTATTAGCTCAGACACAAGTGTTATGTTTGTGTTTCCTTGGTGAACAGACTCAACCAGAGTCTCTTCCCTGGTTGGTAGCCATTTATCATCCCAGATATTGATGGACTTACCATCACCCACTTCCCATATACTGTATTTTTTAATGTGTTCTATGCCCTGTAAGATGCACTTCCAAACCCAAGAAGCTTTCGATTTCTTATTAGAATGTAAGGCTCCTGTTTTCTTAAAATATTTCCCTTTTAGAATTTGAGCACACAGATCATCTGGGTTACTTACTAACCGCCAAGCAATTCTGCTGATCATGGCTTGGTTGACCTTGTTTGCCTCCTTAAAGCCTAGACCTCCATGTTCCATAAGTTTACATAGAAAATTAAAGGATTTTATGTAAATACCTTTATAATTTGAGTGTTTTCCCACCAAAAGTCTCTCTGTATGTTATTGATTCTTTTTGTGATCTTTTTTGGTAATACAAAACAACCCATGCTGAAGATTGGCATGCTAGACAAAACTGCTTTGTTCAAAACTATTTTACTTGGCTGTGACAGGATTTTTCCCAACCAAGTTTTTATTCTTTGTTCCATTTTTTCAATTATGTTGTCGAAGGATTTAAGCTTTGATCTATCTATGAACGAAGGTACCCCTAAATGTGTGTCTTTTATGTTTATCTTTTTTATCTTCATTAATCTTCAAATTATTCCCTGGTGTTTATTGTGAACTTTTTTGCTAAAAAACAGTCCAGATTTTGCAAAATTTATTACCTATCCTGATGAAGCACTAAACATGTGAATGGCTTCTAGTAGATTTTTACAACTACCCATATCAGCTCTAGTGAACAGAAGGAGGTCATCTGCGAAGAAGAGGTGGGAAACTGGAGTTGATGTAGGAGTTAATTTAATTCCTTGAACTTTTTTTCGTACTTTCTAAGTGACTTAACAGTCTTGAAAAAACTTCCATACACAGGATGAATAGGTATGGAGACAATGGATCTCCTTGCCTAATTACGCTAGATGGTTTGAACTCACTACAAGGGTTGCCATTAAGAAGAACTGCAATTGAAGAAGTAGAAATACATTGGTAAATAAGTGTACACCAATGTTCAGAGAAACCAAAAGCTTGTAGAGTTTTGATCAAAAAGTCCCAGTTTACCCTGTCGAATGCCTTCGACATGTCTATTTTGAGGCCAATGTTACCAGTTTTCTTTTTACTTTTTTTTCATAGAGTGCACCATTTCATGAGCAACAATAATGTTGTCTGAAATTTTCCTGGATGAAAGAAAAGCAGACTGTAAAGGTGAAATAATGTTTTCCAGGGATTTTTTGAATCTATTAGCCATAAGCTTAGCTATGATTTTATAAGGTGTATTGCACATGCCAATTGGTCTGAAATCTGCAGGAGATTCCAGATTTTTTGTCTTTGGAATTAGAAAAGAAAAGTTTTATTTAGCTCACTATTTAGTTTATTGTTTTGAAAGAAAATATTGTATTACAGCCACTGATTGTGGTCCTACTATACCCCAATTATGTTTGAAAAAGCTCACTGGGAAACCATTCGGCCCCGGAGCTTTATTTGGTTTAAGTTTTATAACCACCTCCCATATTTCATTTGAAGATGGTACTTCTGTTAGGGCATTATTTTCATCAGAAGATATACAAGGTGAAATGTGAGAAAAGATTTGGTCATCAGAGTTAGTGGAAGTCTCAGTGAACAACTCAGAGAAGTAAGAAGTCAGAACTTCTTGAATTTCTATTCTAGTAGAAACCACAATATCGTTTTTTATCTTGTATACAATCTATGTTATTTCTTTTTCTTCTTTTCAAAGTTGTGACATGAAAGAAAGTCGTGTTTCTTTCCCCCAAAGCTATAGTGTTGTTTTACAATTTCCTCTTGTGAATCATACAGTGCTTCTAGTTCTAATAACTTGTTATTTATGAGATTTGTATTAGTTTTATTTGTTGTTTTTGCTGTTAACCTCTCTAGGTTTTTTAAGATTATCTTGATCTTTTTATTTGGTTTTCCATACACATCTCTTTTCCAGGTACTAAGATTGTCGCCTAAAGTAGAGATGTTTTCAATAAGATCTAAGACATGGTTCCCTGAATTAACAATCTAAGATTTTTTTATAACTTTTATGCAAGTAGGTTCTTTAAGCCAGGTGTCGTAAAACTTGAAAGTTGGAGATAAAAATAAAGAAGAAGATTTCAGAGATTGGCAAATTGGCCCGTGGTCAGAGCCAATTGCCACCAGATTTTCAAGGGATGCTTCCTGGAATTCTAGATTCCACTGTGCATTGGCTAAGGCTTTGTCAAGCCTCTGCTTTATATTAGCCAAACCCTCTCTTTTGTTACTCCAAGTGAAAATGTTTCCTTTAAAACCTAGGTCTTCTAATCCAGTTCTTTGAATTAAATTCATAACTGGCTCAATTTTTTTCTTATTGAAAGGGAGGCCACCTTCTTTTTCCTAACTATTAAAAGTAATGTTTAAGTCACTTATTACTAACCAAGGCATTGAGTTCATGTTAACTCTTTGTGTAATATTCTCTAAGTAACCCATTATTTCTAATTTCAATTCATGTTTTGGAGAGCCATAGAAACAAATTAATAACCATTCCTTTGAGTGAAAATTGTTTTAACAATGATGTTAATCATGTTAAGGTTCCATTGAACCACTTCAAAATGAAACCCATCCACCCAAGCAATTGCTAGCCCCCTAGCTATTCCATCTGGGTCTATAATGTGAGTGTTCGGAAAATAATTTAGGATTTTTCTCATTAAGCCCCTTTGTGACTTGGTTTCAGATAAAAATAAAACATCTGGTTTTTCAAGATTTAACAAATTGTGAAGATGTTGTTGAGTTTTTTTTCTGGCCACACCCTTGTGTGTTCCATGCCAGAATTTTCATAATGCACCAAAAGAGAAGTAGAAGAAAAAAAACAAAGTAAACAACACTTAGATTTTAAGTCTATTGAAACCTCAGCTAATGAGCAATTTTCTAAATTGTAAGCAAGGAAATTGCAGTCTAAAATGAAACAGTATAACTGAAAGAAAGCAATCAACCAATTAAGAAGACAAATGAATTGGGGCAATCAAATAAAAATAACACAAAGCGGATGAGAGATTTTCGGAATTTTCGTACTTGGATTCCTTTGATTTTTTCAGTTGGGGCAATCATAAATAAGCAAATCGACCAATTGAGATTTAGAGGGGAGGATATAGAACCAGACACCAAGTAATATTCTAAAAATTAGCAGGGATCAATTAACCTATTTCATCAAATATTCCAATCTCATAAATAAACCACCTAATCAGAGATTATGAATTTCCACTACTATTAAGTACACCGAAGAACAAATTTTTTGCTGCTCATTCGAAAAACTATAACCGTATTTAAAAACTAACCTAACATAAGACAGTCACCCATTCGGTCTCTGAGTTGAAGAAAGAGAAGCTCTGAAGATCGGTCTCCAACTCGTTGAAATTTTTTCTCATCTCCATTACCATTTTCCTTTGTTTCTGTGCACAAGAATTGCAGAACTCAGGTATTTTTAGGTTCGATCTTTCGATAATGATTATTAATTAGTTCTATTCATTTCATAATATGAATTCTCAGGAGAAAAATGATAATATTGTTAGGGTTTCATCTATTATTGATATTCCAGAAACATCTGAAGGTCATCCTTCAGTAAATTTAATCAATGATAATGAAGATAGATATTCTGCTTGGAAGTTTTCACTAATTGGTAGATTAGATTTCCTTCGTGTTAAATTTGCTGATGCTACTGTTATTTTGAAAAATCAATGGAAACTAGTTGGACCTTGTCAGATGATTCCGCTTGGAAAAGGTTTCTTCACAATCAGGAACATTGGAAGTACAGGATCAAATCTTAAGAATTAGGAATTGGATGCCAAATTTCAGACCAGAAAGTCAACGTACATCCTTTGCTCTGGTTTGGGTACAATACCCAGGAATGAGTTTAGAATATCGGGATCAAAAAACTTTGTTTCATATCAGTGATGCTATTGGAAATCCAGTTAAGGTTGATGAAGCAACATTGAAGTATGAAAGTGGTTATTCTGCAAGGGTATTGGTTGAGATTGATCTAGCAAAGAAGATACCAAACAAGCTCTGGATTCTCACTAAATATGGTGGATTCTCTCAAGGTATAATTCTTAATAAAGTTCCAAAGTTTTGTTGTGATTGTTAAATTATTGGTCACTTAAAATCTGAATGTAGAGCAAAGAAACCACAAGCTGAAGTCACTCCTGTCAAGATAATAGAAACTCCAAAGATTATTTGCTAAACCAGTTATGGAGCCTTTTGATATCTGTCAAACACCAGTAACACAAATTCTGTTGAATAAGGAGGTTATTCATAGTACTAAGAATGATGTTCAAATATCAGCAAATAAATTTAGTCATCTGCAGGAAGAAACTGAAGAAGACATTGAACTAATAATTATGGAAAATGATCCAGGGTTAAGTAATTTGGATCCTGCTAAAGTACTTAATATTGTGGAAGACAATTCGGTGGAAAAGAGTGTTGTGATATATGTGAATGGTATGACAGGCAATGTATCTGCTGAAAGAGTTCCAGTTACTTCTTGGTCAAGAGTAGTTCAAAAACCATCTGCTGCTAAGAATAATGCTTCTACCAGTACTACAATTCCAATGAAGGGGTCTACTCCTCAGGTAACAAATACTCAAGCTCCAATTAAGTACAATTTTAGAAAAAAAATCCAGGGAAAGGAGGTACCAAAAACCTCCAATCCAAACCATGAAAGTCCTTTTTTGGAATTTAAGGGGCCTTAAAAGAGTTAGGGCTCAAAATAAACTTTGGTCATTAGTTAATCAATTTTCTCCTTCATTAGTTTGGGTAGCTGAACCCAAAGTAACTTGTAATGCTTCTTTCTGCAATAAATTAAATTTACCTGGTATGCAATGCATGGTAATTCACAATTCTATCTCTAATAAAAAAAGGTAATATATGGCTTATTTGGAATAAATTTTTGCCAACTCCCTCAGTAGTTTCAATGTCTAATCAGATGGCGACTGTTAATGTTGGTGGTACTCTAGTCTCTGGTGTTCATGCTCATGTGGGAATTGTTAAAAGAAGATTCCTTTGGTATGAGATGCAATTAATTAGTGAAATGAGACTTCCTTGGTTGATTCTTGGTGATTTTAATGCTATAATTTCTTCTGAAGAAAAGTGTGGAGGGAGAGCACTAAATAGAAGATCTATGACGGATTTCAATGAGTGTGTCAACAAATGTGAACTTCTGCAAGCTCCAAAAAATGGTTTAGATTATTCTTGGTCAAATTGTCAGCATGGTAATAAAAGAATTTTATGCAACTTAGATAGAGTTATGTTTAATCAAATGTGGTTTCAAAAGTACTCAGATTGGGGATATAAAGTTGGATTGAGGGTGGTATCCGATCATTCTCCATTATTGGGTGGTAGTGCAAGTATCCCTAAACCTGCTAATGCTCCTTTTAGATTTCAAAAAATGTGGTTATCTCATCCTCAGTTCATGGAAATTGTAAATAAATGCTGGTCAGAGTTGTAGTAGGAGATCCTGCTTTTGTATTTCAAAAAAAGCTTAAAAAATTGAAACAAGTATTACAAGACTGGAACTGGACTGTTTTTGGCAATATACATGTTCAAATAAAGAATGCTGAAAAGAAGATGTAAGAAGCTATGACAGAATCATATAATAATCCTTTTGATGACACAATTCTGAATAAATTGGTGGATGCTCAAAATGAGTATAATTCAAAAGAGGTTCAGCTAAATACACTGTTGAAGCATAAGGCTAGAGTTAAATGGGTTAAAGAAGGATCTGCAAATACCAATTTCTTTCATACTTCACTTAAAATAAGGCAAGCAAGAAACTATATTAGTGAAATTGAAGATTCAAATGGCAATATCATATCAGACCAAAAGCAAATTGCAGAAATCTTAATTCAACACTTTGAGAAGAAATTTCAATTTCAAGAAGTCGAGCATGTATATTCTCTACTGGATGCCATTCCTTCTGTAATTACTAAAGAAGATCAAGAAATGCTAGATGAGATTCCCAGTGAAGAAGAAATTAAAGAAACATTGTTTAATATGAATCCTAACAACTCTCCAGGGCCTGATGGCTTTTCAGGTTGCTTCTACAAAGCTTGTTGGCACATAATTCATAAGGAAGTTGTTCAAGCAATTCAGTTTTGTTGGAGGAGAAGGTTTATACCAAAAGGTTTGAATTCGAATTTTCTTGTCTTACTCCCTAAAACTAAAGGTGCAAAAAATCCCAACCACTTCAGACCTATAAGTCTGTTGATGGTGGTTTTTAGTTCAGGGCTAAAATTGTAAAACCCTGTATCTAATGCGTCATCATTCTGCAAAGAAGTTGAACCATTTAAAAGTGATGAGTGCTCATGCCTCTTTACTTACATGCGTATTAAGCAATTCAGTATATTTATATGAATTTTATCCAGAATGGTGCGTGTAGCAACAATCCCAAATATTTTGTAAATTTCTGAGTATTTGTTCCATACCATGTTCCCAGTTGAACTCTTAATACTGACATGACATGACAACTAATGTTCGTTCTCAGTCGAGTAGCATGAATCTTCCGAAGTGTCAGGATTGAGATGCGTGTGGAAGTACTCAATCAGAGGCACGCAAAATTCACCAAAATTTGATTGGTTTTGCGGCAACCCGCAAAATTCAGTCCTTTAACCTAATTTTATCAATTTGCAAAAATTAGGTTTTTTGCGCCCTGCGCAATATCCCGAACCCTATTGGTCGAGATCAAACCTAGGTAAGCTAGGAAACTAATCCGCCATGGAGCTAGTAAGAGCAAAGTCCCGCCAGAAAACAAGAAATAAAGAGGAACTGCGGCAAATAGAAGCAACAGCAAAAGGAGGCGCGGCCACGCCACTTGGCCGGCCGATCCACTCTAACAGGCGCCGCCTGTGGCCGGCTGTCCACGCTCCATTTTGCTGCTTGCCGGTCCCCTTTCACATCGACCAATCAGATCGCTTTAAACGCGCCACACGTACTTTTAAATAAAGTTGGAAGTTGGTTGGTCGACGCGCCTAATTCCTTAAGGAATTTAATATAGGCCGCCCATGTCAGTCTTAAAAATGATCACGGCCGTACGTTTTGGCCAGTCCATTTATCAAACATAGCCGCCTCCTAACATGGTTGGACAAGCACCATCATGTACACTGACGGGCCTGCTAATTGCCAGGCCGATCGGCATCCTTCCGACTCGCAAGCGGAGCCACTAAACGTTTACCAAAACAGTTGGCCATGCGAGTTACAAAACCCTAATTTTTATTAAGAGGCATTACATTACTGCCGCAAAACGATCTTGGCCGCCCAACTTCGCCAACCGAATTGACTGGCCTAGATTCAATCTCAATCAACTGGCATGTGCGGATATGTTCACCAGCAGCCCAGTTATTGTGTTGGTCGGTCCAACAACTCCCAACGCGTGGCTAACACCAAAAACCGTTATCCCAAAATAGGTTGGCCACACGGCTTTTTAAAAACCTAAATTAATCAACGACGTCCATTAACTGCCGCAGATCATCTCGGCCGCCCAACATCGCTAGTCGAATCGGTCGTCCACACTCCTATTATAGGCTTTCAACAAAATGTCGCCGTGACCATTGGCCGCTCTTCTTCCATAAGAAACAATCGGCCACGCCGCGGCCTACCCATATGGCTTCTAAACGATCACCCAAAGATTGGACGAATAACTGGGAGCATTTGGTAAACAATTTTAGTATGAGCTACATGCCAAAAGTTTTGTATGGATGTCTAGAATAACATACTAAAAAATCACATCAATCGGATTAACAATCTAAAAGATACAGCTTAAAAGGCGAGCTACGTCATGGCTGAAAACTGACAGAATTCTTCATGAGTTTTTACTGTAGGGATGTTTTCACCTCCTAAACGACCTCAAAACCTAAATATTTTCACGCGGGAGGATAGTAATTTTTTTTCTGATAAGAATGGTAGGGAGGATCGTCAAAATACGAGTTCGTATGAGAGTTCTACAACAGTTTTAGTGAGGGTCTCACATCTGAATTTTCTTATTACGAAATTTCATGAATTAGCACAAACTTCTACAAATCATCTCAGCCATCCAACTTGGCTAGCCAACTTAACCGGTTTAGATTTTATTTGGGCCAACCAATAGGATGTCAAAATGGCTACCAGCCACCATTCTCCTATATGGACCGATCACCACATTTTTAATGTACATGGATAGCTCCTAGCAGCTACTCACACATGACCACCCGCCACCTAGCTTGCGCGTGATTGGTCAGAATAACCATTCAGCATCCTGCTGCATATTTTCCACGAAAATACTCGAGACATCAAACATGTCACAAACTGGGGGATGTTCATCAGGGTATTGGTCTGGCGGTTTACAGCGTGCGGCGTGCAACACGCCCATTATTAGAAAGTGTCAGGAAAAGCGGACAATTAGTGGCGGAAGAGAAGTAGTGGGTGTGTACTGACCCGTCTTCCCTCATTAAAAGACGTGGTTTTCAACATTTTCACACGATCTCGCTTATCCATCACTCAACTACTCCCATTTCCTATGAGATCAGGGTGCATTCAACTATGACTTATATAAATAGGTTTTCAACCTATTTCAACCAACAACACAGTTTGGGTTAACAACACGAGTATCCAGAAAACACCAAGAACTTATAGCTTACATTCCGCAAGCCAGTTCCATATTCTGATACAAGTCATAAAATAGCCACACCTCCAGAGTTAACCATTCTGATCTCAACACCTTCTTCGCTTCCCTCCCTAAGATCAACCCTTCTCCTTCATTTTGTGACCGAAGCAAGACTGGAACGGCCATTTCTTGGTTTAGGCCAGGATTGTACAGATTGATCTCTCGAATCTAAAGTACTCTCGTGCAGTGCATTTGTTTAGGGTTTAGATTCGTTTTTCATTAACACACCCAAATTTACCAAAACCAGCAGAATCAGTTTTTACCCCAAAACAACTGGCGACCACAGTGGGAGATTAATCTCCCGGTTACAAAATATCATTTTCCCAATTTCATTGTCAATTTCCTAAATTTCCCAAGATGGTTGATCTTAGGAATGGTTCAGAAACCCTCAATCCCAAATTTACTTCTCCTAGTACTGACAATACTTTACATGTTATTCCTGAATCCGTTCTTTCATTTAAAACCCTTGTCGAGCTATGGAGTCTCAATATTTAGCAATTATTCACGATTTGATGAAAATCTTGAATGATATTGTCAGGGATCAAGCTATTATTATCAAGACGCGGGACAAAGTATTTACGCTTCTGAAAGTCCTCACGGATCAATTATCAAAGGAACCAACACGTATTCATTATGGAGGAAACGCCATCAACAATTCATTTTGGATCAATACTGATGGTAGTATCCCCTCTTCCAAGATTAATATTCCTACTCCTGGTTAGGAAGATGAAGCCTATGGTCACGTTGAATGGAAAAGTATCCACCAACGTAACTTGTCTGCCCATGAAGATCAAGAGATGTTTCCTCAAGCTCAGAAAGAAGACTCATGGGATTTATCATGTTCTTATCAGAGTCCTCACAATGAAAAGGTGATTTCATTATGTGCGTCCTTCCTGGAAAATATCAATTCCCATATTGCATCAGAAACTGCTAAGAGATCCGCTGCTTCTTTACTCAGTAGATCCGAACCGTTCCAGAATGAAGAAGCTCGTAAAGATGTTTAGAAAATCAGGCGTCCTTCCAATAAAAGATCCAACCTCCAGTCAATCGCTAGTGAAGGAGGAAGGAGAAAAGCTCCAGCAGCGGAACAACGACCTAAACGTGTGGCGCCAGCGCATCAGACGGCTCCACCCCGGAAGCCCGCGGCTAAGGCTCCTGCGCAATAACAAGAAACTGGAGATGCTGCTCCAAACTTCCCGTTCCTGATCGAGGAAGTAATTGAACTCCTGGAAGTATGGATTCAAGATGATGCCATCAAACTACCTCCTATCAGGCGCATACCAACTGAGGAAGAAATGGATAATCCCAAATATTGCCATTACCACAGGTTTGTCAATCATCCAACCAATGAATGCAACAAATTGAAGCGCATTTTCAAAGAAAAGGTAGATGCAGAGGAACTTCAATTAGGTACTGAAGAAGTTCGCAGAGACCCTCTTCCCGTAAGGAGCTGCATGATTTCTGGGGACTCCATCCACAAAACCGTACAGTCTATGATGGAGCATTGATGTGATATTCTGTATTTCTCCAAGACACAATGTCAAGGCATATTTGCAGCCCTCAACCGTGTTGTATCAGGCAAGTGGATGTTTCCATCCAGGGAAGCCACTCCCAAACCCCAACCTCTCCTGGAAAGCACGACCGATAGATGCAACTGGGGACTCCTAGCCACTGCTCACTTGAAGGATGTCGAGTTTGACAGCATACTGATTGACGCGGCCCCTAACTTCAACATTATCACCGTCAGGACTCTGAGAGCTGCAAGGATTTCAAAGCAGGAAGCTGTTCACTATCCAACCATAATCAAAAACTCAGAAGGAGAATTCAGAGATGCTTATTGGTACATTAATCTCGAAATCAAGGTGGGAGATGCTCTAACACACGCCAAATTTCATGTGGTTAAAGAGTACCCAAATTATGATATGATCCTGGGGCGCTCATGGATACACGATAACAAGGCCAAGCTAGGAGTATGTCCTTTGCCAGTGTCTATACCTGAAAGGGTCTCAAACAAGCCGTCCAATCCCGAAGACTATTTGTTGTCATATCAACAACCCGCAAATGTGACACAACTGCCTGAAGAGAGCGTATCAACATTTGTTCGCAGATTCCGGACACAAGTAAGTCTTATTGAACAACCATTTTTGCAACCAGTTACTCCTCCTTCCGCCAAGGCTTGGGGATTCGATCCGACTATCAACCCAGCCGTCACTAGGAGATGTGAATGGGATGCTGGTCCTTTCAAGTATTTTATCAAGAGTTTAGAAGCTGTCACAGTTAAAGATAAGGAATCTAGGAAAATAATGGCGCAATGCCCAAACCCATTCCAAGTTGGAGATATGGTAGTTGTGGCTCAGCCTGCTCCGTCCGATTCCACAGGAAGGAAAGACGAGCCGTACCTAGTGGCGGAAATTATTTTGGGAGGTTACTGCAGGCTCATCAATGCTGACAAGCTAGAAGGCGTAGTAATACACGCCCGGTGGCTCAAACCCTTCAATACCTAAGATGTCACACCGCCCTCTCCTCCAAAATTCCTTTTAGTGTTTCCTTTAGCAATTTCCCTTTTCATGCAATATTTGTAATTCCTCCAAAATGATTGCACTGCTTGCATTCATAATTAGGGTTTCAATTTGTCAGTTAATCAAGTATCATTTCCCTTTTAGAAACCTCTTTACTCCTGAATCATCTCAAGGAAAAGTCTCAAGTAAACCCAAACCCTCAAAAAATCATTACCCATCAATTCGAAACCAGAAAAAATCAAACTATGCAAGAGATGTCTCATATCTTTCAAAATACCGAAGAGGGGAATATGTAAAGAAAGCACAAGATCATCAAGCAGCGGCACATTCTTTCTGGAGCAAGCATCTTTCGCATACGAAGAGTAGCCTGCTTCAACCTTCGCCTGACGAGATTCCCAGAAGAAGTTTTGTTGTCTGCAGTTTTCCGGATTTTGGGAATCCCCTTCACGGAACCAAGAAGCAATGAATTTGAAGTCATCACACATAACACTCCCGGGTTGCAACTACTTCTTCAGAAACGGTGCATCGAATCACATTACACGCGCCATTAATTGGAGATGAAGCCTCCTCACCTAACAAGCATGGATTTTAGATTTCTTAGTCCGTGGCAATGCGTCCATGCTTCTACACCTGGATTTTGGATTTCTTAATTCGTGACAATGCGTCCATGCTTCTACACCTGGATTTTGGATTTCTTAATTCGTGACAATGCGTCCATGCTTCTACATTCCTAGCCGGCACACCATAAATATTCAAGAAGCATGTAGTCTGCACCGGGGATTATCAAACAAAAGAATGGGAAGAACCCGTTTTTTGAAATTAAGGGTTAATGGCGCCCTCACTGGAGTTATCTCTAGAAGCCGCTTCAATGTTCTCTCCAGAAGCTGCTTCAACGTTCTCTCCAAAAGTCGCTTCGACGTTCTCTCCAAAAGACGCTTCGACGTTCTCTCCAGAAGCCGCTCCGACGTTCTCTCTAGAAGCCGCTTCAACGTTCTCTCCAGAAGTCGCTTCAACGTTCTCCCTAGAAGCCGCTTCAATGTCCTCTCCAAAATCCGAAGCCGCTTCAAAGCCTCAGCAAGCCACACAGACCAACCGCATCATGCCTGCCACATCGCCGACAAAGTCAGATTCGGTGCTTCTAGATTTCCAATTTCCTATGGAAGGGGTACATGAGCTGCCAAAAGTTTGGATACAATACAGATCTATCAAATATGACTCCCGCTCATTGATCAACAAATGACGAATCCAAAAGATTGCCGCCTTCATCAATTCGTCAACCACCTTACATCTTTCAGTAGAAAATAGGCTCAGGATAATTACACCTGGGGACTGATGCCTTCAGGTCCCTCAACCAGGTTGTTTCTGATATCAGGATCATCACTGTCAAAGCTTTACGAGCCGCAGGAATTTCTCAACATGAAGCCGTGCACGTGCATCAAAGACTCCAAAAGTACGCCGTAGAGATATTTCACATATCCGGCCACGCCATCGGATCTAAAGTATAACCGGGGACTGCTCAATCGCATCCCATTCCATACGACAATCCAAGATTCATAAGATGGTTCAAAGGATGTCGCTTGTAATGAAGTTCTTGAAGACTTGAGAGCAGCATGTCGGCAACAGAATGCCTCTCAGCTCGTTTACTTCACTCAAAGACTCCGGAAGATTTTTCCCATATAAGCATTTCAAGCATTTCATTATCGCAGTCAGAAGGGAAAGAATGAGCCGATGAGATAAAGAGTCAGGATGAAAGCAATTCCATTCCAGTCAATGCTCAGGAGTTTAAAAAACATTTTAGTTGCGACTCAGCAATCCAGACTCCAAGCAACTTAAAGTTAAGGCCTCTCGCAATCAAGCGCAATGGAGTTTAGCAAATTTCGAAATCTACCTGGAGCCAATTGACGTATGATAGGAGGACGATCACTGCGTGCTATGATACTTCGTTAAACATGTCTTGCTCAAAGACCTAGTCGGCCTCTATCCTTGCCTCATAAGTTTTATCTTTATTTGTCTACCTTTCCTCATAACATCTGTCTACCTTGCCTCATAAGTTTTATCTTTATTTGTCACCATCTAGTGCTTACCCCGCAACAATGTCACTGTTACGTACTAAGCAGGGAACTTAATGTTGATGGTGGTTTTTAGTTCAAGGCTAAAATTTTAAAACCCTGTATTTAATGCGCCATCATTTTGCAAAGAAGTTGAGCCATTTAAAAGTGATGAGTGCTCATGCCTCTTTAGTTACATGCGTATTGAGCAATTCAGTATATTTATATGAAATTTATCCAGAATGGTACGTGTAGCAACAATCCCAAATATTATGTAAATTTCTGAGTATTTGTTACGTACCATGTTCCCAGTTGAACTTTTAATACTAACATGACATGGCGACTAATGTTTGCTCTCAGCCGAGTAGCATGAATCTTCCGAAGTGTCAGGATTGAGATGCGTATGGAAGTACCCAATCAGAGGCACGCAAAGTTACGCTGCCCTTTAATATTAAATAAGTGATTTTTGTACCAGTATGCAAAATTCACCAAAATTTGATTGGTTTTGTGGCAACCTACAAATTCAGTCATTTCACCTAATTTTATCAATTTGCAAAAATTAGGTTTTTTGCGCCCTGCCCAATATCCCGAACCCTATTGGTCGAGATCAAACCTAGGTAAGCTAGGAAACTAATCCGCCATGGAGCTAGTAGGAGCAAAGTTCTGCCAGAAAACAAGAAATACAGAGGAACTGCGGCAAATAGAAGCAACAGCAAAAGGAGGCGCGGCCACGCCACTTGGCCGGCCGATCCGCTCCAACAGGCGCCGCCTGTGGCCGGCTAGCGACGCTCCATGTTGCTGCTTGCCGGCCCCCTTTCCCATCGACCAATCAGATCGCTTTAAACGCGCCACAAGCACTTTTAAATAAAGTTGGAAGTTGGTTGGTCGACGCGCCTAATTTCTTAAGGAATTTAATATAGGCTGCCCATGTCAGTCTTTAAAACGATCATGGCCGTACGTTTTGGCCAGTCGATTTATCAAACATAGCCACCTCCTAACATGGTCAGACAAGCACCATCATGTACACTGGCGTGCCTGCTAATGCCCAGGCCGATCGGCATCCTTCTGACTCGCAAGCGGAGCCACTAAACGTTTACCAAAAAAGTTGGCCACGCGAGTTTCAAAACCCTAATTTCTTTTAAGCGGCATTACATTACTGCCGCAAAACGATCTTGACCTCCCAACTTCGCCAGCCGAATTGACGGGCATAGTGCAGATATGTTCACCAGCGGCCCGGCTATTGTGCTGGTCGGTCCAACAACTCCCAGCGTGTGGCTAACACCAAAAACCGTTATCCCAAAATAGGTTGGCCACACGGCTTTTTAAAAACCTAAATTAATCAACGGCGGCCATTAACTGCCGCAGATCATCTCAGCCACCCAACATCGCTAGTCGAATCGGCTGGCCACACTCCTATTCTAGGATTTCAACAAAATTTCGACGTGACCATTGGCCGCTCTTCTTCCATAAGGAACAATCGGCCACGCCGCGGCCTACACCTATGGCTTCTAAACGATCACCCAAAGATTAGACGAACAACTGGGAGCATTTGGTAAACATTTTTAGTATGAGCTACATGCCAAAAGTTTTGTATGGATGTCTACCATAACATATTAAAAACTCACATCAATCAGATTAACAATCTAAAAGATACAGCTTAAAAGGCGAGCTACGTCATGGCTGAAAACTGACAGAATTCCTCCTGAATTCTTCCTGAGTTTTTACTGTCGGGATGTTTTCACCTCCTAAACGACCTCAAAACCTAAATATTTCCAAGTGGGAAGATAAGAAATTCTTTTCTGATAAGAATGGAGGGGCGGATCGTCAAAATCCGAGTTCGTATGAGAATTCTACAGCAGTTTTAGTGAGGGTCTCACATCTAAATTTTCTGATTACGAAATTTCATGAATTAGCACAAACTTCTGCAAATCATCTCATCCATCCAACTTGGCTAGCTAACTTAACCGGTTTATATTTAATTTGGGCCAACCAATAGGATGTCAAAATGGCTACCAGCCACCATTCTCCTATAGGGACCGATCACCACATTTTTAATGTACATGGATAGCTCCTGGCAGCTACTCACACATGACCACCCGCCACCTAACTTGTGCGTGATTGGTCAGAATAACCATTCAGCATCCTGCTGCATATTTTCCACGAAAATACTCGAGACATCAAACATGTCACAAACTGGGGGATGTTCGTCAGGGTATTGGTCTGGCGGTTTACAGCGTGCGGCTTGCAACACGCCCATTATTAGAAAGTGTAAGGAAAAGCGGACAGTTAGTGGCGGAAGAGAAGTAGTGGGTTTGAACCGACCCGTCTTCCCTCATTAAAAGACGTGGTTTTCAACATTTTCACACGATCTCGCTTATCCATCACTCAACTACTCCCACTTCCTATGAGATCAGGGTGCATTCAACTATGACTTATATAAATAGGTTTTCAACCTATTTCAACCAACAACACAGTTTGGGTTAACAACACGAGTATCCAGAAAACACAAAGAATTGATAGCTTACATTCCGCAAGCCAGTTCCATATTCTGATACAAGTCATAAAATAGCCACACCTCCAGAGTTAACCATTCTGATCTCAACACCTTCTTCGCTTTCCTCCCTAAGATCAACCCTTCTCCTTCATTTTGTGACCGAAGCAAAACTGGAACGGCCATTTCTTGGTTTAGGCCAGGATTGTACAGATTGATCTCTCGAATCTAAAGTACTCCCGTGCAGTGCATTTGTTTAGGGTTTAGATTCGTTTCTCATCAACACACCCAAATTTACCAAAACCAGCAGAATCAGTTTTTACCCCAAAACAAGGTCTTAGTAATGTGAGCTTCAAAATCTTTACAAAATTATTACAACTAGAATGAGTTCACTTATGTCCAAGTTGGTATCTTCATAGCAAGTTGCTTATATCAAAGGTATATGCATTCAAGAACAAATTGTGCTTACTTCTTAACTTGTTAATGAAATGAAAAAGAAAATAAGAGGTGGAAATATTGGTTTAAAACTAGATATCTCACAGGCCTATGATTATGTTAGCTTGGAATTCTTGTTTCAAGTTTTAAGCAAATATTGATTTTCTACTTCTTGGTGTGAATGGCTTCATACTCTATTTAAATCTGCTAGAGTAATGCTCAATGGTGGACCAAATGGTTTTTTCTCTGTAGGCAGAGGATTAAGGCAGGGAGATCCACTATCTCCAATCTTGTTTGTACTGATGGAAGATGTACTGAGTAGAAGAATTAGTCAGCTGGTGCAATACTTCCAATGGTTATTAGGAAAGGTATTCATCCAACTCATTTATTATTTGCTGATGATGTCTTCTTATTCTGCAATTGAGCAAAAAAGAGTATAGAAAATCCGTTAAAGTTATTGGATGACTATCAAAAAGGTACAAGACAAATCATTAACAGAGTTAAAAGCAAACTATTTGTAGATGGTACTTCTGATTCTAGGAAACAACTCATTAAAACTATGATGCAAATGGATCTGAGTACCTTTCCTGATAAATACCCGGGGATTATTCTTCATTCTGGTAGAGTGAAATATTAACTGTGTGGCCTATGGTTGAACTGATCCAGAAGAAGCTTGCTACATGGAAGGGGAGATTGATTTCTTTTCAAGACAGATTAACTCTTATCAAATCAGTAATCTGTAGTATACCTATTTACAATATGGCTGTATACAGATGGCCTGCTTCAATAATTAAAAATTGTGAAAAAAAATCATTAGAAACTTTCTATGGACTGGAGATAGTGAAACCAGGAAATATACTACACTTGAAGCAAGTTTGTACTCCATTGTGTGAAGGAGGATTGGGGATTCAAAGACTTCAAGTTATTAATCAAGCTCTTTTGATGAAATTAATGTGGAAAATTATAAAATCAAATGAAGAATGAGCATTGTTTATCAAGGCAAAGTATAAAGATAAAAATGAGCAGTGGAGTGCTAACTGGAAAATGTCTTCAATTTGGACTGGCTTAAAGTGGGCTTGGGAATCCTTACAAGAAGACATTAGATGGTGTGTGGGTAATGGCAAAGAAATCTCTCTTTGGTTTGATACTTGGACAGGAAATTCTTCTCTGATTGAGAAAATTGGTTATACTTCTTATGTTAAAAATAATTTACAAATGAAGGTTGCTGATATTCTTGATGAAGGTAAATGGAGCATACCTTTAGAAATTCAACCTTTCTTAACAGACTTGCCTGACATTGGAGGAGGAGAGGATGAACTAATTTGGAGTTGTGAGTTAAAAGGTGAATTTACTACTGCATCAGCAATCAATAAAATAAGAAGCAAGAAACCAGTGTTAAAATGGACAAAATATATCTGGAACTACTTCCTTCATCCAAGTACAGCAAGTAATGCATGGAAAATTATACATAGGATATATATTGATGATGAAACAATGGTAAAGAAAGGTTATGATATGGTTTCAAGATGCTGCATATGTGAAGAACATCAAGATAGCATGCATCATTTGCTCTGGGAGTGTAAGTTCAGTGTTGACATATGGCTATGGCTATGCTCTGCTTTTGATCTTGTTGCTCCAAAATCTTTTGATGGCATTTGGAATGGAACAAAAAACAAAAGCCCATTGATAAAAGAAGTGTGGATTACTGCCTGTTGTTCAGTATTGAAAGAGCTTTGGTTTGCCAAAAATAGAAGACTGTTTGATGAAGTAAATCCAAATGTTCTGCATTTTAAAAGCAAAATCAAAAAGATGGTATTTGAAGGAGGTCTCAGAATAAAAGGTAACAAATGGGACCAGAATTATGATATGCAAGTAATCTCCTTTTTTAATCTTGGTCCAAGAAAGATTAAGTTTCAAAATATCAAAATTTGTCATTGGTCTCCACCTTGCCCTGGCATATTTCTGTTTTGCTGTGATGGAGCTTCAGTTGGTAATCCAGGAGCAGCAGGTTTTCGAGTTGTTGTGAGAGATCATAATTGTCAGGTGATATATAGGTACTTTAACTGGAAGTCTGGTAATTGCAACCAACTACATTGCAGAAGTGTATGCTGTAGTATGTGCTGTGGAATTGGCAGTGATGTGGAAAATGCAGCATATTATTATTAACTCAGACTCTCAGACTGTAATAACTGAATTTATAAGAAAGCAAGTCCCATGGTTCATCAGAATGAGGTGGAATAAGGAAATATAGTGCATCTTATCAGTTCAGTTTAACCATTGCTTTAGAGAGGTGAATTTCTCAGCTGATGCAATGGCTAAGAAAGGAGCTCAATTGCAGGCAGGTGAAAGACAGATTTACATGGGAAGAACAGCTTTACTGGCAAGAATTGAGCTGCCTGACACTGACTACTACAGATTCTGCTAAAGTCTCTAATCTAAAAACTTTCTTTTATGTTGATTAGAACTGGGCCTTAAAGGCCTCTTTATTTTCAACTTTAATTTTGTTACCTTCATTATCTTGTAATTTATATCATTTTTTAAAATTAATAAAAGTTATGTGATTCAGAAGAAAAAAAAAACAGTCACCCATTGAAACATATCAGTAAAAATGATATTCACTGAACCCTCTTGAAATAAATTACTAATCTAAATGAAAAGGAAAAACAAAAGTGAAACTTATTAGACGAACAAGACTTTTATCAGAGAAATTCAAGAGGTGTACTTTGATTTTTACCAAAAGGTATTAAAATGTTTCTTAAACAGAAACCCACCTGTTCCTACCCCGTGTTGTCCTACCAGGTGGCAACGACCTACTAAAACCATTTTTTCTTTCTTTCTTTATTTTTTGAAAGCACACAAAACACTTGGTTTGATAATTTTTTAAACGGCACCATGATGTAACATCGTCAAAACGATATGGATGAATCGGGACCTAAGACCAAGCACAAAGGATTCACTAATCCGAAATAGTCACTTTTCATTTTTGAAAAAAAAAACATATTACTCCCTAAATAAGAGAGATATCCGAACTAAAGATATTCGAACTAAACCGGGACCCAAATTGAACCGGAATAACCACTCAGTGAAGAACATTCAATGATGAAATCACCCAAATTAAAACAAACTAAAAGAAAATAAATTTAGAATTCTCAAGAGACTCCAAAAAAAAAACGAACACTTGGACACCCTATGCTTGATTTAATCCCAATTTACCACCTTAACTATGAATCTCAATTACTAGATCTTTTCTAGTTCGTCAAAGCCCCTCATTCAAAAAAAAGATTATCAACTCTTTCAACGGTTCAATCTAAATTTAATCTAAAGAAAACCCCTCTTATCCTTCCTTCAATGTAAAGCCAGAGATACATATAATCAATAACATGAATTCCAGGATATCATGGTTAATTTCTTCCTATGTTATTTCTCAAACTCGAAGAAAGATCGACACCTTTGCACCCATTAAACATCAGGTTCCAAGGTCTGTATTGACATTCGATTGATTTCAACCTTAGAGAAGAGCAAAACAACATCTCAATTTCACTATATTATAAAATAAAAAGAAGAATCAAGATAACAGATATGCTAAGATGATGGCCTCATTTTCAGTGTGGGTTAGTTTTATCAAAATGAAGATCCGGCTGGGATCTTAAAGATGCTCAGGCAAAAGTAATAAACACAACAACAAAAAGACAACACCACTGTTTTGTTCTTTCTCAAAATCAAGGAAAAGTTCAACACCTTTCCACTCATTAAACATCAGGGTCCCAAGGTTTGAGATGATTGTTGATCCATTTCCTCCTTAAGAGATGAGACAAGCAACAAAAACAGTTGCAGAAAATTAAAAATTAAGAATGGAAAGAAAAAATAAAAGAGAAGAAATCTATTAGACATAGATCTAAATCCCATCCTGATTCCATCCCTTCCCCCACTTATTTATGATCGATTTACATATTTATTTACCCCCTTCCTACTTATTCAAGGGAACCCAGTTGAGGAGATTACTCTATTAGAGGAAAGTTACTGTTTGAGAGAGGAGAGAGAGAAGAGAGAAGTGTAAATGGAATAATGGAATCAGGTTTTTCTGTGTAGAATAACCTCTGGTAGTAAAAAAGCTAACATTTTGTCTAAGTAAAGGAAATTGTTTTGGGAAATCTACAATCAATTTCTTCTAATCGATTTCTTCTGCTTATGGTATCCAAACACCCTCTTAAATTTTATTTCATATGAAGTACTAGAGATAGAAAGTGTGTGATATGAATGTGGGCAATCAACTTTCTGTATGGGGTTTTCTAAAACCCAGATAAAATCTCAATCGTCCATTTAGTTTAAAAAAAAAAAAAAGGATGACTTTGAAATCGTCGTGTGGTGTTGACTTTCACTATTTTACTTAGTTGGTTACCCGATTACTACTCAATTTATAGAGATAAAATGTTTAAACATATTACATCTCTCATGGCTCTTGCTCTAAAAACAATGTCTAATAAATGGGTTAATTTTTCATGTTATACACATCGACTTCTTCTTCCACCTGTTAGAACCAAATCAACAAAAACATGAAAATATTTCCATAGAAAAAAAGAAAAGTCGTCATATTCATCCTTGTTAATCAGTTTTATCACCTCATAAAAAATAATTAGGCCGACCGAGCGAAGCGAGGGAGGACTCTATATATGGTGACTTTGTGTCAATGTGAAGCATGACTTTTTCTTCAATTTGACACAAAAAGATTGGATTTGGGTGGTTTGGTGTCATACCCTGGAAATTTCCAAATTACCCCTCCCTTTTATTCCAATTACTATAACTCCTTATGTATCATATTTTTTCAGGGGTATAATTGGCAACTGATGTAATTTGTAGATAGTGATAAAAAGAATTTCGTTTCTCGAACTTGTGAAGGATAATTTTAGACTTAAATTCAAAACTAAAATAGAAAACTCACTAATAATTATAGCAAACACTGACAAAGTTGATATCAATATTTAATCCAAGTTCAAAGTGATTTAATCCAATATTTATATTTATGCAATTTTCTCGTTCAATTTGATTCTAAACTATTGCAACATGTAGATTTTCAAAATAACAAGTGTAAATCCAAAGTGTAGAACATCAAAAACCTATGGCCAAGCATGCTCTATCAAAAGAAATAACAATTGCTTAACAAAAATCATTCAAACAATTTTCAATCAAGGCAAATAATCATAAAATAATTACAATAAAATAGATAAAATAGAATATACCACTTTTTGTTGGAAAAATAGCTTCCTCTATCGCCTCAGCAATGGGGTTTAGCTCCTCATATTAACCATGTTCTCAAAATACATCTTTGATGCTCAAAAGTTGATTAAAAGAGTGAAAAGTATAAAAGCAGCGGGTTTTGTAACAAATATAATTGTTACAGAACCTACTGTTACATATAAACAGAACTGTTGCGAACTGAAATTAATTGTTGGAAGATTCGTTACAAAAGGTATTGAATATGAAAGCTACGGCAAAAGTTTCTGCGACTGTTGTACGTGCGTCTTATGTTCTTCTTCTTCTCCGGCAATAGCAGCAGCAGAACCCGATCCGTTGAACTTGATTTTTTTGGCTTTTTCTAAGGCTCTAAACTTCCCCAAAGTGTACCTCCCCCTTTGTGACTCATGCACATCCTCTATTTATACACCACAGAAACATCTAGCGCAAGAAATCTTCGGATAAATCCTTTGGCCAAAAGTTACGGAAATCTCTCCCAAAAATGTCTTCACGCGTCTTCTGTTTATTGAAACTTCCTAAACTTGATAGGAACAAAATTGTAGGAGAATATATCTTCCCATAATCCTCACTTAACTGCCGAATATAAGCTCAGAACTGCCGAGAATACTCCTTCCCCTGTTTAATCGAGACTCGATGAAAACTTCCTTTCTTACGGTTTTATGATCAATACCTTCCCTGTTTATTTGAAGTAAGCCAAATCCGATCATTTCCCGTGAAAAACTCCTCTCAATCCCATCCAGCAAAGCTTTGAAACAAAATCGAGATCAAAATAAACACATAAATGCGTCTATCAGCAACCAAACTTTAACATAGCATATCTGAAAATCCGTGCCTTGAAATTTTACATATTTCATCTCGTTGGAATGGTTTTAAAAACTCTACGCATTGAGTACAAACAACAATATCAGATTTAGAGTTTTTACCAAAAATTCGGAGGTGTTTATCATTTTAGACACAATTTTCGAAAATTAAATGTATATCAATTATGCAAACCACCACAAAGGATACATAATACTTTATGTAGCCATATTTTGGTTTATGCATCAACTTATTTTCCGTTGCAACTAATAAAACGATGTACTCCCAGAAAAGTAATACTTTCAGTTTAGGCACAATTTTCAAAAATTGAATGCATAGCCATTATGCAAACCACCACAAAGGATGCATTATGCAGCCATATTTTGGTTTATGCATCGGCTAATTTTTCCGTTTCAGGAAAAGTGATACTTTCACCCCGTTTCAGGAAAAATGATAATTTCACCTCGTGTCAGGAAAAATGATATTTTTACGCTGTGTTAGGAAAAATGATATTTCCTCTCGTATCACGAAAAGTGATATTTTCGCGTCGTGTCACGAAAAATGATACTTTCACGCTGATTTCTTCTGTCGGCCGTCCCACCGTGGCAACGGTCATCTAGTTAAAACTTTTAAAGATGGGAGACAAATATCAATTTTTTTTCTTCTCATTCCGTTCCTTACACCTGGTTATTTTTTCTTCCTTCATTTGGGTGTTTTTCACATTACTCGTTCTTCACTACTATTAAAAGTCACCCATCTCCACTACGAAAACACAACATTTCCATTCACAGAATGATTTCATCTCATACCTAAAAGAAAAAAGTGCGCTAGGAGAGAAGGCAAAAAAATACTTAGATAACAAAATAATCGGCGAAATAATAGGCGATTACATTTTTCTGGGCGCAAAAAGAAGTCTTGACCTTGGTCGGGCGATGTTGACTTTCTAGACGATGATTAGGGTTTCAGAGCTTTGTTAGCTGTTGATCTGGTAGTAATGGCTACTACTCCTCATGGATATGGTATTGATTCATCTTTCCCTTCGTTCAAATCTTCTTCTCTATCTGTTGATCATCCCTCTTCGGCTAATGTTGGTACTCAAAGATTGAACCATGAGAATGATAGCTTCGTGAATAAGGAAAACATTAAACAACATTGGGTTGGTGCTGCTAGTAGGTTTAAATCATCTTTGCCTAGCTCCTCTGAGAACCTTAGTTATCGTCCTCCTTTGATGGTGAATTGGTGGCTTTGATAAAAGTAGCATAATTTCAACAACGGTTTTCTGATTGTAAAGACTTAGTTAATGGTGGTGTGTTGGTAAACGACTACCTTATATCTTGGTTAAGAATGTTGTTGGAAAGGCATGGACGATTAAAGGCAATCTCGAGATGGCGGTTCATAGAGATATGGTTTACATTCTTAAATTCTCACTTGCAGAAGATACGATCAGGGCCCGTAACGTAGCGGAAGCGTATAACTTGGATCAAGGATCCAAAAGATAGCGAAAACTAGTGTGAAATCAATAGATTCACAAAAGTTATAAGAAAACTAGAGAATGATAACTAAATAAAATATCTTTGATAAATCAAATAAGATAATAATGTTGAATGTGTAGGAATTCTACAATGCTAGGCCTTCTTATATAGGTTTTTTTTTTATATACAAAAAACCTTTTCATTAATGGGAGTTCAAGGTTACAATGGGTTTAAAATCAAAATTAAGAAAATACAAATAGACATACCGTACAAGTTTACCAAGAAATCCGACAAGAGAAAGAGAAGGATTACCGGTGTAGAACAAATACAAGCATGATTAAGAACCGATCAAGTCGGAGGAAGAATGGTTTTTCTCGGAAGTGTATTCCAACCATTTTGTTTTTTTTTCTTCTTCATAAAGATGTGCTCCAAAAGTTGGAGTGATTTGCTCAAATTTCTTAAAACTTGTGATGGATATTTCGTCGTCAAAAGCATCATTCATGAAGATTCCGTCGCCGGATAAATAGATGATGAAGATTCCGGTAAAGATTCCATCGCCGGAGCTAACAATTATGAAGTTTTCGTCGTTGAAAAACATCCCAAGTGATCTTAAAACCCATGAAACACAAGAACGGCCATTAAAACCGAGATAAACCTCTCTAATAGAGGAGATAAAAACACCATAAGGGTGTACAAAACTTACCAATAAGTAAGAGAAAATCATGATAGAAACTAACTAATAACAAAGATCTAACCTAAGACAAGAAAAGGGAAAGAAAATCCCGCCCAGATACGGCCCTAAAAGGACCAGATCTGAGCCAGAGATGGTTGCCGGTGAAGAAAACCTTTTTTTCCTGTTGAACTAGTGAGAGAGGAGAGGGGTATAAAAAGAGAGCTAAAATGAAATCCTAAAACTAATATAACTAGAATAAGGAAATCATACTAAACTAAAAAACTAATAAGTTCTAGAATAGTTATAGAATAGGGAAATCATAAATTAAGAAATAATACTAGAAATAGAATAAGGTTTGACTCTAATGTCTAACAGGGGTGACTTGGTCTAGATGTACTACATCAGGCCCCCCTTCTTGGAAAGAACTCGACCTCGAGTTCGGTGTTGGAAGAGAAACGTCATCGCCGGGGAAGTAAGGAAAGATATCCTTAACGTTGAATGTGGACGAGATGTTCATATTAGCTGGGAGGTCGACAACATATGCATTGTTGCTGATCTTCTTGAGAATGCGGATAGGGCCAATCTTCTTGTACTTCGTCTTGTTGTAAATACCAGTAGGAAAACGATCCTTGCTTAAGTACACCATCACTAGATCACCAATTTCATAAGACCGAAAACGACATCGATGATCAGCATCTAGCTTATACTTGGTATTAGCATCTTCCAAGTTTTTCTTGACCTTATCATGTAGCACTTGTAGGGACTCGATCATGTGATCAACTACAACATTGGAACTAGGTACTGATGGTAAAGAGACGAGATCCAATGTGTGGTTAGGAACCTTAGAATAAACAACTTGAAAGGGTGCATAACCAGTAGACCGATTAGGAACCGAATTGTAGGCAAACTCAGCTTGAGCAAGAGATAAGTCCCACTATCATGGCTTGTCTCCAGATAAACAACGAATAAGATTCCCTAATGATCGGTTTACTACTTCACTTTTCCCATCTATTTGAGGGTGAGCTGTGCTACTAAACTGCAGTTTGGTTTGGAGACGAGTCCAAAGTGCCTTCCAAAACCAACTTAAGAACTTAGTGTCTTGATCAGAAGTAATGGTCTTGGGAATTCCATACAAACGGACTATCTCACGAAAGAAAAGATTTGTTGTGGTTACGGCATCCATAGTCTTCTTGCAAGGAATAAAGTGTGCCATTTTTGAAAAGCGATCAACAACCACAAAAACAAAATCATGAGCTCTTTGGGTTCTTGGTAAACCTATCACAAAATCCATTGATATATCTTCCCAGGGAGCATCTGGAACTGGAAGAGGAATGTATAATCCTGTATTTTGTGCATGACCCTTACTTCGTTGACAAACCATACAACGTCGCACAAAATCATGGACATCTTTTTTGAGAGAATTCCAAAAATAACGAGTTTCGACTAGGGATATAGTCTTATCTCACCCGAAATGGCCATAAAGACCACTACTATGTAACTCCTTAGTAAGGTGTTCACGAATGGAACCATCGGGAATGCATAAGCGACTACCTTTAAAAATAAACCCATTTTGTAAAACAAAATTGCCCGTACCTTGTTGTGCGGAGGAACATTTCTGCCATAGTAAGGAAAAGTCTGGATCGCTAGGATACAACTCTTTAAGGGAGTCAAAGGCAATCACTTCATCATGGATAGTAACAAGGAGTAATTCACGAGCACTATGATTTGTGAAACGGCTTAGTGCATCCGCAACCTTGTTGTTCAAACTATACTTGTGCTGAATAGAGAACGTATATTCTTGTAAGGTAGAAATCCAACTAGCATGCATTCTATTGGATGGTGAATTATTCTGAATATACTTGATGGCTTGGTGATCAGTATACAAGACAAAATCCTTGTGTATTAAGTAATGTCTCCATTTCCGTAGTGCACGAATCACGACGTAGAACTCTAACTCATAGGTAGACCATTTTTGACGAGCTTCGGTGAGTTTTTCACTAAGAAATTCAATGGGTTTACCTTCTTGGGACAAAACAGCAACAACTCCTAATATGGAAGCATCGGAATGTACTTCAAAAAGCTTGTTGAAATCAGGTAGTGCAAGGATATTAGCAGAAGTAAGTCTTTATTTTAGTAATTGAAAGCTTGATTCAGCTTCATCTGTCCATAAGAATCTTTTATCCTTCCAACTGTCAGTAATAGGGGCTGCGATAGAGACGAAATCTCTTATAAATCGACGGTAAAAGGAAGCTAAACCATGAAAACTTCGAGCTTCAGAGGCTGTTTTTGGAGTAGGCCAACCACGAATAGTTGTGATTTTTTGATCATCTACTTGAATACCATCAGCAGAAACAACGTAACCCAAAAACAGAACCTTTGAAGTGAAAAATTGACACTTCTTCAGATTGATAAACAATTCATTCTCCTTGAGAGCATTGAAAACAACCCACAAGTGAGAGCGATGTTCCTCTTCAGATTTAGAATAGATAAGAATGTCATCGAAATAAACAACAACAAACTTACCAATGAAGGGATGTAAGACTTGATTCATAAGCCTCATGAATGTACTTGGAGCATTAGACAAACCAAATGGCATAACAAGCCACTCGAAGAGACCATCTTTTGTCTTAAACGCAGTCCTCCATTCATCCCCAAGTCGAATTCGGATATGATGATACCCACTTTTAAGATCAATCTTAGAAAATATTATGGAACCGGAGAGCATATCATCTAATCTTGGATTTGGGAAGCGATAGCGGATTGTGATCTTATTAACAACTCTACTATCAATACACATACGCCAAGTTCCATCTTTCTTTTTTTGGCACAAGAAGCGCGGGAACAGCGCACGGGCTCAAACTGGATTGTATGAAACCTTTAGACAGCAATTCATCCACTTCACCTCGAAGTATACCATGTTTCTTAGGGATCATACGGTAGTGGGGAAGATTAGGCAAACTTGCACCAGGCATGAGATTTATTTGGTGTTGAATATTTCTCATAGGAGGCAGAGAATCAGGCATATCAAATGGTAAAACACATGCAAACTCATCTAGTGAGCACTGCACTTGAGTACGAATAGTTATAGGAAAGTCCAGAGTAGAAGGTTATACAACTAAAGCATAAATCGTACCTGATTCTTGTGCATCAGCTAAGATGTCCGGGGAAACCAACATCGTAGTCTCTTCTTGTTGTAGACTTGGCTTAGGTTTCGCATAAGATGGTTGCAATATGATTCTGTTTCCATTGCACATGAACGAATGCATATTAGCTTTACCTCTATAAGTCACATCCACATCATATATCTATGGGCGTCCAAGTAATATATGGCAAGCACTAATATCCACAACATCACAAACCACCGTCTCATTGTAAGTCCCAATTTTAAACGACACGAGATATTGAGAATCTACATTCTTCTTGCTGTTATCGTCAATCCAACCAATAGAGTATGGGTTAGGATGTGGGTGAGTAGATAATTGCAGTGTATCCACCAATTTAGATGAAACAATGTTTTGACAACTACCACTGTTAATGATCATATCACAGATCTTGTTCTGCACACGGCATTTTGTGCGGATGAACCACCTGCTTGGGTTGGTTTAGCAAATTCAAATTGTTCTACTTCTTCCTCACTACTGGATTCCTCTGTAGGTTCCCGAATCATGATCTTACTACGGTCCTTATCAGATCTACCGCGTTGAGGACAAGCAAACTTAGTTGTTCCTTCTTCAACAACTATCCTCTTTCCCTTTGATTTATACCTACGTCCCATGACACACATACAATCAACCATTTGTCAGCATACAAGTGATCAAATAATATATTGATACATATGTTTGAAACCATAAGTACGTTGCAGGCATTGGAATATAGATATCGACTAGGCCGGCACCAACTACCGGCATGATATAAAATTTATATTCAATACTGGTATTGACCAGCGAAAGCTCGACCATGCCGAGACAAGGTATGTAGCCTGGGTTATATACAATGAGCCGGCATATAAATCTAAATACATGGAATGCCGACATCTATCAAATTGTTTACAGAGATTTGAATAAAATCGAAACTGATTTCGACATCGAATTGAACTATTATACCACGCCGGTTAGGGATTACCGGCATGGTATTCATACTAAATTCTATGCCGATATATGCATGCAATAAAAAAGGGAAACAAGACATCTAATATGACACGGTATTCAAATTGAATTCCATGCCAAAATTGAATTGTAACTGTAATTTTTCAGTTACAATTCAATTTGTTGCACTTTCAATTTATAGTTCCTAGAATATTATAGATCACTATAAACCCTAAACATGCTAAACATGCATAAATTCAATATGGATGTTATTCAATATAGGTGTGACTTACCTACTCAACTTCGCTCTTTGCTCTTCCTCTTCTTGTTCAGCGGAAATTTGATGTATCCTATCATCGTGTAATTGTTACGATTTTGATTTCAATTTTCCAGTATCCTCAACTGCTCCTTTAGGATAATATTTTTTTTTTCATTCTTTTTGCAACGACCCATCCTTTTATTGGAGATGAATAATCGATTGGAGTTGGTAGAGAAGAGAATAAAAAGAGGAGACTTGAATGGTTTTGGTAGAGAAAAGAAGAGAAAAGTTAGAGAAGATAAAGAGTTCAAAGATAATGGGGTACAAAAAATGCGTTAGAATTAGGTTTCACTGTTTTTGTATGTTTTTAAGGGGTCCGACGGTTATTCCAAGAGGTTTTATTTTGGCATTGTTGTTACTCTGCCAGCTTATATATAATGACAGTTATATTTCAGTACATTGTAGTCGGCATTGATAACAAATTTGAATACAACGCCGGCCAAGGTACCAGCGTTGTCAAAAACCTAAACACTACGCATGTACGAAATTTCAGCATTGTAAGAAACCAAACAACTACGCCGGCAGTTCACTTTACTGTTATTTAGTTTAAAAACACTAGTCGTTGGGCATTGAATGCCTTTGCTAAGATGGTAATCGTATTGGAAGATCAGTCAACGACATTAGGATAAAAAAACATTAGATCGACCAAGAGTGCCAGAAATTGCGGGAAGAAAAAGCCTTTGCTAAGAGAGTTTTTCCTTGGTGGACGATCGAACGACGAGTAAGTGCCTCACTAACTCTCACCCAAATCAACATTGATTAATGTTAACTTATTTTTCATTCGTTATTTTCATAGAAACCTTGGTCTTCACCGGTTTTCAAGTCTATATAACAAAGAATTTGGCACAATGAATGTTACAAGATCTTAAAAGATAATTTCATGGGTTACGACTAAGGGTTGAATACCAATGTCATTTTCCCTTTATTCTATATGTTATTTAATTTACCTTCAAAGTTATTCCTCAATAGATGAATGAGTTCTCGATTTAATGAATTAGTTTTATGAAATTCGGATTCACGTTCAAGGCCATTAAGTCGCATAAAATCTGTTTACTTTTCAAAATGTTCAATGCCAGTATTGCACGAAATATATCGAGCATGTCGGAAACGATATGCCGGCGTTGATTAGTATTTGACTTCAATGCCGGAATAGGATTCATTTTATACAGGAAACCATTAAATTTTGTCACTCTTTCCATCATAGGTTTGTATATAATTCCAACACCGTCATAAAGCGATATAAGATAATATGTCGGAAATATAATTTATTTCAAATCTAATCCTGTTCGTAGGAATAACGGATGCATTTAGCACGTGCATCAAGTCTTTGAACCCCTGGGTGACCCAAGTGGACGAGTTGTAGTCTCACGAGGGTTTACATAGAGATCTACCCACAAAACCTAACCAAAAACTCCTAAAGCTATCAATATTCTTCTGAAGAATCCGAGTCTGATTCACCCACCATTGAGTGCTGGTGGTACTCCATAACTTTGGATACCATGAAGTGAACGTTTTCATCAAACGTGAATGCTTCCCCCTTTTTCTCTAAGTAACGCGCTTTCACGGCTTTGTGCTTTAAAAACAACACATAAACTTATTTCATTACATATAAATTGAAAAAAGTGGATTGTGTCAAATAAACCATAAAGATACTTACAAGTTTTTGAGGGGACAACCTAAGGTGGTTAGCGTGCGAGATCCGGTGTTTGATTTTTAAAAACTCAACTACCGCATCTAGGTTGATTTCATGCCTATCCTCGATTTGTTGAACACTTCTTCTTTTCGCGTTCCCATAATCTTGCCTAAATTTGTTATAAATCTCCACCCATAAGGTCTCGGACGAAGAGTCATCTAGAACTCGACTTTCGGCGTACCATGCTTTGGTGATTACTAAATCTTCCTCGGAGTCAAACGATGCCATTTCTTGTATGTGGAGGTATGAAATGAGTAGTTGTGGAGTATATGGAGTAGGAGCGAATAGAATGAGCAAGTTTGGGGAAAATTGGGTCCAAGGATGAGGTCTATTTATATAGAGAAAGACCCCTAATGGCTAGTTTTTTCAAAATCATCACAGCCGGCATTGAAAAATTTATATGGAGCATGCTGGTATAATGATACATATAAGAAGCAATAGTTTCATTTCCAACAATAACGGTATGTGTGAACAATATATAAGAACATAAGTTTAAAAACAAAATTACCTGGAGTAGAGTGAAATTACCGACAAATTGATTGGTAACAGCCTTAGAATCCCTTCTCATCTCCGTCATCAAATGTGAAATTACCACGGTGCCCCAAGAATAGCTAATGACCTCTTCCAACGGATCCAAGTATTGTAGATGGTTTGCACTCACTCTGTTCCCACTAGCGTCAGGGAATACCTTAGTGCCCAAGATGAATAACAGGTACGCAACGGATGTATAAAGAATTTGGGCGGGATCCCAGTCATTCTTCTTTCGTTTCTCCTCCGTCCCCTCAAACATTTCCTTAAGCATCTTCAGTTTCAATGTCTTTGTCCTACAATTCTTAGATACATAGACGATATTTATAAATGTTTCGTAGTCCCATCCGAACATCTTGTTAGTCAAAGCGTGTAACTTCTACCATTATAGGTCCGGACAGTTATCTCCTTTTGCAATTGATTTGCCGCCAACCCATAAGCCTAGAATGTTCTAAGCATCTTCAGGGATCAAGGTCATCTCCCAGTTTTACCATGAAACCTCTTGACGAAGCAATTGACTGTCACAGAATCATACTTCACATAATTTTCGACCAAAGGATATAGCCCAGAGTACTTTACTAATTGTTGGACCTCTTCACGTTCCTTAACCAAAGGCCAATCACTCGCGGCTTGGTGTCGGAAAATACGTACAACTTTCTTATGATCCTACAATTAGGAGACAGTGAGATTATACATAAATATAAATAAAAAGAAAGTATACATAAATATGAGACAATTAAAGAAAACATCCATAATAATACACGAGCACAAGGTAAAAATTCTTACATAGGTTTGATAGATTCGCTGAGGCCATGTGTCCTTGTAGCCAAATAGGAGTTTCGGGTCGCGCACTTGACCCCAAACTTTACCATCATCACGGGAGGGTAACATGTCATTAGGATGAGGAAGGTGCGAAAATTTTAATTTGACTACTTTCTTCTTCTCTTTTTATTCTTCTACCGGTTTTTCACCTTCACCTTGTCCCCATCCTTCACCTTGTGCCGCTTATTGACTTGGCCCACCGTCTTCCTATAAAAATTCTCTTTGGATTGCTTGTTGACTTGGCTCATCCTCATCATCTTCCTCTTCATCATGGTCATCATCTGATTCACCAGTACGTTCACGGATTGCTATTTTTCTACGGTCCCTACTCTCCCAGACTTTCCCTCTTGCTGAGCTTGCCCCCAAACGCTTATTGCGACTAAGTTCTTTCCCTCGAGGAGGCAGAGACTCGGGAGTGCCAAGAGCGTTCTTCTTTCTTTTCTTAACGCCAGCATTTTTACTTTTTTATTTCTTTAGTTCATTGGCTTTAACCCTATCAAAAGACATACGAAATAAATAAACAACAACTAACAATCATATCTGATGCCGGCATAGATATGCTGAATAACGACATTGAAACACAGAAGCCGACATTTTTTAACGAAAAACCGTCCATGCCGAGACATCAAAACGACATTATAATTTAAAAATAAACTATGTCGGCTTACAAAGGAAAAATAAGGAGTTTTCTGTAGTCTTTTACTAATAATCTGGCATTGTCTATCGACAACTAGACCATGCCAGGACCTAATGCTGGCATGGTTGAGAAAACGCTGACAATGCCGGTAGTCTTAACCTTCGTATGTTATTCATGTATACTAAAAGAGCACTGCCGGCATAAACGTAAAATTTAAAACAATGTCGTAATCCAATGTTGGCGTGGTATTCAACCTAAAACCAATGCCGGGATTAAACATTCAGTTTCAGGTGATTTTAGTTTTTTAGCCGGCATAATATTCATACCAATGCCGAAACACGTTACCCGCATTGTATTCATACTAATTTCAATGCCGGAATTGACTGTAACTCAACTTTTTGAGTTAGGGTTCGCGATTCTAACCTAAACCCACTGCTTTAAATCGATTAAAAAACTTATAAAACGTTTCAGAATCACTTATGTTCTCACAGAAGCCATTTCTTCGAGAGTTTGATAGTCTGAATCCTCTTATTCTTATTCTTCAAGAGCAATCCAATTAATCCTTTCTTGTTGTTTTTGTTGAGCTACTGATTTTGATTTTGATTGCGGATTGGGATTGGGTTTCTTTCGTGGAGGCATGGTTATAGATTCGGGTAATCAACGAAGATATATTTGAATCGACCATGAAATGGTGTTAACGATGAAGATTTTTTTTCTTCAAAACCTTAACCTAAGAGTGCTTGGACAAATGAAAGAGAATGGGGGATACGATTTTTAGTTTTTAGTTTTTATTTTGAGGGAACGGTATTTCTTTTCATAATGTTTTTAATTAACCCAAAGGGTATTTTAGTATTTTCGCCCCCAAAAACACCCCTTTAGCAAACACTATTGCATGGGGATAGTAATTTATATCCCCTAATTGCGCGTTCAATTTTAACTACGACGATTATTCGTCGCGGTTTAAATTTATAAACCATGACGACTCTATAAAGTCGTCACTGTACAAATTTAACTTAGACGATTTTTCATATTAATTAGTTGACTTAATGAAAAGCCGTTATGGGCGTAATTCAATATCGTGATGACGCTTCATGCAAATCCGGGTAAAAATTAATTAAAAAATAATATTTTTATTTAAATGATTAATTTTAATTAAGTAAGATTATCACTAATTAAATAAGATTATCCCTAATTAAATAAGGGTAGATTAACCATTTCAAAAAATATTTGGCTAAGGGGTTTTAGAAATTAGGTTTGGGTGACCCGTTTTTGTTTTTTTATGGTATACCCCTTTTAATTTCAACATACCCCAACTAAAGAACGATTAATTGGGGTATATCGGAAATAATTAGAGGATATTTTACTGTTCATGTCGGCATGGTTTTTCAATGCCGACAATCTAAATCGGCAAGGTTTTTCCATGCCGGCATGAACAGTAAAATATCCCCCAATTAATTCTTCTAACTAAATGAGGTAAAATTAGGCACGTAGTTTTCTCATGAACTTTTTAATTTGGATTGATCGAAAACTTGAAATCAATACGTGATGACTATACACATACCCTTCTTCCAGAAGTATTCAAAACCCTTAAATCCCTAACTCTTACAATAGCACCATTCACCCCAGCATCAACAAAAATCCACAACTTTATTAGTAAGAATAATAGCTAAATTATGCTTATTTGCTTTCAACCTCAATAACTCCACAAATCTTTAAAGGGGAAATTTCGGTTTGGTCCATTTATACCAGGGCCCACATTGATTTAGGCCACTAACAAAACACGTGTTCATTTGGTCTATAAGTATTTAAAATTATTGAAGAAGACAAAAATATCTTTTCTTAACTGTTACCGCCTGAAATATCAGAAACCGTATACCTTCTCCTCATTTACTCTTATCATCCCCATGAACGTTTTCACTTCCATTTCAGATTCAGATAGAAAACCCTTAATATACTCAATCAACTAATCAAAATCCTAATATTTTTTCTAAAACAACCCTAATCGCCTAGTACATAATCAATTTCATCAAAACAATCAACCAGAAACTTCGACAAAAACCTAAATGACAAAATGAAAGAGGAAATCACAATCACAATCAAATATAAACAAGCAAATACTTTTAATTCAAGAAGAGCCGACTGCGCAAACAACGTCGGAGCAAGATGTTGAAGTAATCGAAGGTACGATGCAAAAAATAACCGTAACCTAATATCAGATCTAGTATTGGAAAGTTGATTTTTATCTTCAAATGCATGTTCATCGTGTTGCATTTGTGTTGTTCATCCTATGGAGATGAGTTCATCCTCTTTGATGAACTTTGTACTTTCTTGTTTGTTTCTAGTAGGAGTTTATTCAGTTTTGTGAACTATCATGTGCTAGTCGTGCTTACAGATATGGAGTTCATCGATCTTGTTTGATGAATTCTGTACATTCAGTTTGTTTTCTAGTAGGAGTTCATTCTGTTTTGTGAACTATCCAGTGCTAGTCGTGCTTATGGAGATGGGGTTCACCCTCTTTGATGAACTCTATATTTTCTGTTTGTTTTCTGGTAGGAGTTCATTCTGTTTTGTGAACTATCCTGTGCTAATCATGATTATGGAGATGGATTGATGAACTATGTACTTTGTGTTTGTTTTCTAGTAGGAGTTCATCATGTTTTGTGAACTATCATGTGCTAGTCGTATTTATAGAGATGGAGTTCACCCTCTTTGATGAACTTTAAACTTTCTGTTTGTTTTCTAGTAGGAGTTCATCCTGTTTTGTGAAGTATCCTGTGTTAATCGTGCTTATGGAGATCGAGTTCACTTAAGTCTTTGATGAACTCTGGACTTTTTAGTTGTTTTCTTGTAGGATTTCATCTTGTTTTGTAAACTATCAGGTGCTAGTCATGCTTATGGACATCTAGTTCATCCCCTTTAGTGAACTCTGGACTTTCTAGTTGTTTTCTTGTAGGAGTTCATCTCTTTTTATTAACTATCAGGTGCTAGTCGTGCTTATGGAGATCTAGTTCATCCCCTTTAGTGAACTCTGGACATTCTAGTTATTTTCTTGTAGGAGTTTATCTTGTTTTATGAACTATCAGTTGTTGGTCATGATCGAAAATGTTAAGTGTTGCCATGTTCTAATAAAATAGGAGTTCATTGTGTATATTGTTACCATAGATGGTTCTTGTCCGGAGTTCATTTATAATGACTTTTCCCCCCTTCTCTACGTAGATAAGGATGGTAATAAAGCTAGTAAAAAGAAAAATTTAAAGTTCAATGGTAGCTTTGTTGCTTTCATTTTGCTTGCTAAGAATAGTAGAGAACTGGAAAAACGAGAAGGTTTAAATGCATAGTAGATTGCACTGTTGAAAAAGAGTCCATTTTGGAATGTGATGCATGTGTTTCTAGTTGTTTTGGGGTAAAAACTGATTCAACTGTTTTTGGTAAATTTGGGTGTGTTGATGAGAAACGAATTCAAACCCTAAACAAATGCACTGCACGGGAGTACTTTTAGATTTGAGAGATCAATCTGTAAGACTCTGGCCTAAACCAAGAAATGGTCGTTCCAGATTCAATTCGGTCACGAAGTGAAGGAGAAGGGTTGATCTTATGGACGGAAGCGAAGAAGGTGTTTGAGATCAAAATGTTGAATTATGAAGGTATGGTTGTTTTATGACTTGTATCAGAATATGGAACTGGCTTGCGGAATGTAAGCTATCAGTTCTTGGTGTTTTCTTGATACTTGTGTTAATATATATAACACTTGTGTTCTGTGTTGAAATAGGTTGAAATCCTATTTATACAAGTCATTGAGCGCACCCTTGATCTCGTAGGAAGTGGAGGCAGTTAAGTAGTGAAGAAGTGGGACTGTGTAAAAAGTGGTGATCACCACGTTTCCATTACGAGGGAAAACTGGGCACACTTTCACCCACTACTCCCATTGCTGTTATCCGTCCATCCTTTCCTGACACTTTATCGTAATGGGCGCGTTGCACGCCGCACGCTGTAAACAGCCAGACCAATACCCCAGTGAGCATCCCCCAGTTTGTGACATGTTTGATGTCTCGAGTAAATGGGTGAAGTCGTGAGACTCGCCGCTAAAAGCAGCACATAGTGCTTTAGGTCAAATAATAAATTATCCGTGAAATCAATATTTATAAAACATCGCTTATGATCGATGTATATAAAGCATTGGTTTTAAACAAGCAGCTGAAAATAATCGATGTGCAGGAAACATCGTTGTTTTAGAGCTCGTTCAAATTAGTTGCGAATTGGACGTCTTAAAAAAGTAGCATGAGCTACCACTTGGTCGATCGCTCCCTGTTGAAGGGGGGTGGCCGATGATCACATCGTTACCCTGTTGGCCTCCTGAAAATAAATCTGAACCATCCGACTAGGCTAGCGAAGTTGGATGGATGAGATGATTTGCGGCAGTTGTACATTGCCGTTGATTGATTTTTAGTGTTTAAAGCCGTGCGGCCAACCTACCTTTGGCCAAACGGTTTGGGGTGTTTATCACTGGTTTGGACAAGTCGATTGAGTATACATAAAGATGGGTTGCCGGCGAGCTTGCCAGCATCTCATTGGCTGCCTGAAATTGGATCTCGATCGTCTGACTAGGCTGGCGAAGATGGGCGGTCACGATCAATTTGCGGCAGTTGTGTAATGCCGCTGACTCAATTTAGGGTTTAAAAAGCGTGCGATCACCCTACTTTGGGAAAACGGATTGACGGATTGCTATGTGTGGTTCGATCAACCAGGTATAGAGCTGGGTTGCCGATGAGCACGTTAGCATTTCTTTAATCATTCGGAGGAATATCTAAGCCATCCAACTAGGCTAGCTAAGTTGGGCGGTCGTGATGTTTTTTTTAGACCGTTTTTGGTCGGTCTTAGCTCGGTTGAGCTTTTTTTTAAACAACGCGATCACCCATGTTTTGGCTAACGTTCAAGGGCGTTGCGGATGTACTGGATGGAATCCGATCGGCTGGGATGCTAGTGGGCCCGCCAGTGGTCATCATGATGATCGCCTAGTTCCGCTAGGAGTAGGCTAGGCTTGTTGAATTGTGTGGCCAAATCATGTGGCCGTGATGGTTTTTTAAGACTGACATGGACAGTCTAGATTTTCCTTAAGGAATTTAAACGCGATCGTGCTAACTTTTATTTAAAAAGTGTATCAACACGCCGATCTCTTTATCAGAGAGTGGTGTAGCCTACGTGAGTGTTTTCATGCAGGTCTCAATACTGACATTTCGGGAGATTCATGCTACTCCATTGCGAGTGAGCAGTAATCGTCATGTCATGCCAATATTGAGAGTTCGGCTGGGAACATAGCATAGGAAAATACCAGGCAGGTCATGCATTAGTAAATAATGCAATAGGTTAAAATTTACAGAATATCTGGGATTGTTGCTTCACGCACCATTCTGGATAAATTTCATAAATATGTTGAATTGCTCAATACATATGTAATTAAGAGGTCTGGACACTCATTAATTTTGAATGGCTCAGTCTCTTTGTAGAATAACGGCGCATCAAATACAAGGTTTTACAATTTTAGCCCTGAACTGAAAACCACCATCAACATTAAGTCCCCTGCTTAGCACGTAACAGTGACATTGTTGCGGGGTAAGCACTAGATGGTGACAGTCAGGAGATAAATGATCAAGTCAAAGTGAATAAACGTTACCAGGGAAGTGGCAGCTGTCTCGAAACAGTAACTCAGGATGCCAGACCACGATTGTACCTCTCGGGTATGTTGATTACGGTCCAGCCACACTAGCGAGCATGTTCTGTTAGGATTTCGAGTCTAACAGTCTTCTCCCGGCTTTAACTAAGGTTTCAACAAGAAGCCCGACTTGGTTGGCGTTGAATCCTTGTCTATCGGATAAGTCCTGTTGAGATTGTTCAGCGTCCGCCTCTTCTTAGGGTTTCTGCAGCGTATATACATATGCAGGTGAAATTAGACCATCCTTCTCGATTTGGAATAAGACTCCCTTGCTGAATCCCCATCCTTTTCATCATGTTAGACAGAAGTGGGTCATCTTCTTCGTCTCGGTCAGATCTTTCCACCAAACGCAAGCGGCTTGTATCCAGAGTATGACTTTAAATATCTCCTGATTTTGAAGTGGTAATTCTTCCTTTTATTTTGACGTCTAATCATCATTTTTTTTAGAGTGGACGAATCCCTGAGCCTCGTGACAATTCCCCTGTACGGATCCTCCGAGTCAAGAAGATCATACCGGTATACTTTTTCACTGGTGAACAGGTATTCATTTTCCATGGCCCGTAAGTAATAATAATAATTTTTTTGTAGAGGTATCCGGTTGGAACATGTGTAACAGTAGTTGACGATGATGATCTGACCACTCCTCTTCCTTCAAGTTCAAACACGCCTACAGGTGCAGACCTGGAAGACGCTGACTTGGGTGTCTTCTCCTACCAGTACCCCAATGCAGGTTTTCCGTTTGATATTCACATGAAGTGTTTATCTTCTAGTTACCGGACTGTTAGTGAATTCCTGGTACGGAAGGAGTTTGTGCCCTTGTACACGAAAATATGGAAGAAGTACGGCCACATCGCTACCAGGAATGTAGTGCGACATTGTTCGTCGGCTTTGGTCACTACAGTGAATTGTCTTCTGCCCATGGTTGCGGAGATGGAAAGTACATCCATCCATGATGTTGCTGAATCAACTGTTGAAAGGTGGGAGAACATGGTATCTACCTGTGAATCCATGGAGTTCAACGTGAGCTGGTTGCGGCAGCGCATTGATATTATCAAAGTTGATCGAGCTGGTATCATCGCCAATGTTGTTCCTGCTATGAAAGATATCTTGGAAGAGGAAAAGGCCTTGGCTGTGGAATCTGAGAAGGTGGAACAAGCGATCTAAAATTTGAAGAGTATGACTGAAAGGTATCGGGATAGGCTGAAAATGATGCTTTCAAGGAACTACAACTTGTTGGATGTCCTTTTCTGAGCCATACTTATGTTTTATTTTTATTTTTGAATAAGTAGGCATGAGAACGTTTGATCGTTCTCCTTTTGTTTTAGGTCTTGAACATTGTTTTTTGGAAAATGAATTGCATTGGGTTTTGGTAAACGAATGGAGTTTACATTAATAGGCTTTAACTAATGAAGAACTTGATAACTCGGATATGAGAAGAAGGAAAAATGCCTGATTGCCGTGTCGTGAGGCATCGAGGGGTGGAATAATGGTCAGGCGTAGTATGCCTTGAGCCACTTTCCATTGATGACTGCTTCCAATTTACCTCCATCCTCTTTGATGATCTTGTAGTAGCCACTGCTATAAGCCTTGGTGATCACGTAGGGACCTTCCCATTTTGGAGAAAACTTTGGTGCGGACATGTCTTGCTGAATGTGCTTAGCAGTCTTTAACACCAGATCTCCCATTTTAAAAACTCGTGGTTTTACAGCTTTATCGTACGCTCTGGAGATCCTATTTCTGTACGCTTGAGCGTGTTCTTCTGCTTTAACTCTCATGGAGTCCAGAGTATCTAACTCCGCAATTCTGGAACTCGATGCTTCGGCCTCATTCCATTGGGCTCCACTTGCTGCTGCAATCTTAGCTAATGGGATTTTAATATCTGTTGGGAGAATTGTGTTTGCGCCATAGACAAGCGAATAAGGAGAAACGCCAGTAGAGCTCCTAGGCGCCGCCCGATATGCCCACAGCGCCATTGGCAGTTGTTCGTGCCACGTCATGGGATTATCGTGCACTGTTCGACTGAGAATTCGAATCAGAGTTTTGTTGGTGCTTTCGGCTTGCCCATTCCCTTGAGGGTAATAAGGAGTGGAGAAGACCTTCTTAATTCCGTATTCCTCGAGCAATTCTTGTACTTGCTTGTTAGCAAAGGGAGTACCGTTATCAGTAATGATGTGTTTAGGAACACCAAACCGACAGATGATGTATTCCTTAATAAATGCTGCGATTGTCGCCCCAGTGGTTCCCCAAAGAGGAATAGCTTCAACCCATTTGGTAAAGTATTCCGTCGCGGTTATGATATACTCAGGCTATTTTGATGATGGTGGATTAATTTTCCCAACAATATCAAGTCCTCAGCTGTAGAAAGGCCATGGACTACTCACTGAATGAAGCGGGGTGCAAGGCACGTGGATGAGATTCCCGTGGGTCTGACATTCATGGCATTTCTGAACGAACTCTGCTGCGTCATCCTCCATAGTTGGCCAGTAATACTTTTCGTGTGCTTGGAGGAACGGCTTCTTCTTTCCTTGGTGTTCGCCTTCATGCGTCTCTCTTAACATAGTCGTGATTTCAGATTTTGCCAAACATCGTAGCAGATTGCCTCCAAAACTCTTGCGGTATAGGATTCCTTCATGGAATACGAATCTTTTGGCCTTTTGCTTCATCTTGGCCGCATCCTTCTTGTTGGCAGGTAGCACACCATCACGAAGATAGTTGATGTATGGTTCTCGCCAGTCCCCAGCATAGCCAACGTTAAAGACTTCTAATTGATGTGGTGGTTCCTTACAACTGGAGCAAGAACCTTGGAGTGATCGAGATTGGGTCTCCATATCCAGCCAGTAGTAGCCAAGGCATTGAAGACGTCGGTAAAGAGTCACCACTAGTGTTTGTCTACAGATCTCGCTGTAAATACGATTAAGTTGTAGCTGTGCTTCTTCGTCTCCGAGACATCTTGACAGGGATCCATCTGGGTTTCGGTGGTATAGCACTCAGTGGAGCATGAAGGAGTTTTGTAGGATTTTTAGACTAACCTTTCCCTGGGAAAGCGAACTATTAAGTTCTTGAATAATTGGAGTTCTCCAATCGCTAGCTTCAGTATATTTGGACTGTAAAAGCCACGTAGACGCCATGGTCCGCCTCCTTACTGTCAATGTTTCTTCCAGGCTTTCGAATTGCAGTTTTGAGGCTAATGTAGATAAGCAATCGGCGTGTTTGTTGTTATTGCGGCCGATATGAGTTATAATTGCATCAGCAAAGTAGTTTAATAGCTTTTGCGCCTCAGATCTATAGGGGGGCAGTGTTACCTCTTTGAGCAAGTATACTCTATTCATCTGGTTGACCAGTAGTTTAGAGTCGCCTCTTACTTCTAGATGTGTGGCTCCTGCTTGTTTGGCTAGCAATAATCCTATGAGGAAAGCTTCGTATTCTGCTGAATTGTTGGTGCAATGAAAGTCCAGCTTGAAAGAATGCGAAAAGACTTCACCAGTTGGAGACACTGGAACTACACCTGCTCCTCCGGTATTACTGCTAGGGGTAGCAGATCCATCGAAATACAGTAGCCACGCTTCCTCTTTGACAAAAGAGATTTCTGGAAACTCCCCAGGGAGATCTTCGTGCAGTGCAGTGCAGTAGTTCCATCTCCCGGGAATGCTGCTAGATCTGCTACTGCTTATCCTTTTATAGCCCGCGGAGGGGTGCATGTTATATCGAGATCCGACATTTGGAGTAACCATTTGTCCGGCCTGCCTATCAAGGCCGGTTTTGAGAGCAAGAATTTGACAGATTTAGATATTAGCACTACTTTATATGACAACAAATAATGTCTGAATTTCTGAATAGCGTGAATTAGAGCTAGACACGCCTTTTCTGCCTTAGGATACCTGAGTTCGGCATCTCTTAAAGTACGACTGAAGTAGTATATAGGGTGTTCAATCCCTTCATCATCTTCTTGAGCAAGGAGGGCACCAATAGCAGCATCACTGGAAGCAGTGTAGAGGCACAACGGTCTCCCTTGTATGGGAGATTTCATAATGGCCGGTGATGACAATATTTGCTGAATCTTCCGAAAGGTTTCTTGTTGCTGCGTGGCCCAAACAAAGCTTGCTCCCTTTTTCAGCAAGGGAGTGAATGAAGCGATAAGCTGGGCTAATCCTGGTATAAAACGCTGAATGTAGTTTACCTTGCCCATGAAGCTCTGGAGTTCTTTCACAGTTTACGGAGGAGGCATCGTGAGGATGGCTTGAGTCTTGGCCGGATCTACCTTGATTCCTTCAGCAGTTACTTGAAATCCCAGAAATTTGCCAGAAGAGACCCCAAAAGCACATTTCAAAGGGTTCATCTTCAATTTGTATTCACGGCACCTTTCGAACGCTTGCCGCAAAACGTTTGTGTGATCCGCTCGAGTTTTTGGTTTGACTACTATGTCATCTACATAATCTTAAACTTGCTTGTGCATCATGTCATGAAAGATCGCGGTCATGGAACGTTGATAGGTAGCACCAGCAATTTTTAAACCAAAGGGCATCACAGTATAATAAAAGTTTCCGAGAGGGGTTCGAAAAGCTGTCTTACTTGCGTCATGCTCATACATCTTTATCTGGTTGTAGCCATTGTATCCGTCCATGAAGGAGAACATACCATGTCCGCTGGTAGCGTCTACTAGCATGTCAATGTTGGGAAGGGGAAAATCGTCTTTGGGGCAGCATTTGTTCAGATATCTGAAATCAACGCAGCACCTAATTTGACCGTTCTTCTTCTTTACGGGAACCACGTTGGTTAACCAGGTAGGATGGTGAATGGGCTTGATGAAACCTGCATCCAGTTGCTTCTGAATCTCAATCTTGATTTATTCCTCCACATCGTGTCTGAACTGCCTTGGAGATTATTTGACTAGCCTGGATCCAGGTATTATATGTAGATGATGAGTGACCAATTTTTGGTCTAAACCGAGCATTTCCTCATATGTCCATGCGAATATGTCTTGATACTCCTTAAGAAGATTCACAAGTTTTGTGCGTTCGTCTGCACATAGATCCGAACTGATGGAGATGGGCCTTGGAGAGACTTCATCCCCAAAGTTGACGATTTCGAGTTCATCAGTCGTGGAGTCGGTGCCATCCTGCAACTGCCGTGGAGCATCTGACACTTCTTCTTGCAGCTTGTCGTTATTGTTGCATTCTATTAGGCGGAGAGACTGGGTAACAGTCTCTCCTGTTAATTGCTAATAGCGGCGCCAGTATACAGTTTTCCCTTTTTGGTCACGACTCGCCACAAAAGTTCTTTCCCTATTGGTATGAGGACGAGCTAAGACTTTGCTTGATGAAGAAGGTTTAGCGTGTCTCGTCAGTAGAGGCGCGCCGTGAGACTTGGTCTCTCTGTTCAGTGATGCAAGCCGATCTTCCTCTTCGATCGATGCTCACGTGGGGAGTGGAGTGCAGCGAACCTTGTTTGATGAATCTCGTGGATTTTTCTTTGGCTCAAACAGTTCCACGCTACAAATTGGTGCATAAGGAGACAATGACGCAGGAATGCGAATGACTTCTTCATTCAGCACAATTTTCAGGCATTGGTGATACGTTGAGGGGATGATATTATTATCGTGAAGCCATGGTCTTCCCAGTATCATGTGATAGTTCGGCTCCCTCTCTATTACTTCGAATTTTACTTTAGATTGGACAGGTCCTACTGATAGATTAATATTAACGTACTCATACGTGCTGGTTTGGTTTCCTTCAAAATCTGTCATCGTGGTAGGCTACCGCACAACTTTGTTTGGTCGAACCTTGGATGTCCTGAGAGTTTTAAGAGTAATAACATTCGAGGACGCTCCCATATCGATGAGAGCCCTTTTGAATTATGAATCCTTGATACGTGCAGTAACATGCAGGGCTCTGTTATAACCTTCTTCTTCCATCATGTCGTCTTCAGTAAACATAACATTGTTCACGGACATCTCTAGTGTTTTGGAGATTTCTGGATGCGAAGGAGCCAAACACGTATCTAGGGCTATCTGGTTGATTGCAGCAAATGTCTCTGTTCGTTGATCCTTCGAGAGGTGTAGAAGTTCGCATAGACTTTCTACTAGAGAAGATGCTTCCTGGTCCACCGGCTTCTGATTGGTAGTGAAACTGTTGACTTGAGGACGATCATCCGTTGAGAGATTTGGACGTTCCACCACTTCTGCTCCCAAAATTCCTGTCATGTGTATCAGGCAGGTGAATAGGTTGTCAATTGCTCCTTTCAGCCGGTCCACATTTCTTGACAAAATTTCTTGTCTCCGTGCCAGTTCAGCCAGCGTTGGGATTTCTCCATCGATTGAATCAACAGAGACAAAAGGGGTAGTAAAATATGAAAGTTCATTGTAACCAGAATTTCTCGAAGGAACGTGAGGAACATTACCATTTGAGGGATTCTGGCTGGGATTTGACATAGTTGAATTAGCCCTAAGACAAACCATCTTTGCGAAAGCTTGAAATTGCAACCGAGAGATTAATCTCCCACTGTGGTCGCCAGTTGTTTTGGGGTAAAACTGATTCTGTTGTTTTTGGTAAATTTGGGTGTGTTAATGAGAAACGAATTCAAACCCTAAACAAATGCACTGCACGGGAGTACTTTTAGATTCAAGAGATCAATCTGTAAGACTCTGGCCTAAACCAAGAAATGGTCGTTCCATATTCAATTCGGTCACAAAGTGAAGGAGAAGGGTTGATCTTAGGGAGGGAAGCGAAGAAGGTGTTTGAGATCAAAATGTTGAATTATGAAGGTATGGCTGTTTTATGACTTGTATCAGAATATGGAACTGGCTTGCGGAATGTAAGCTATCAGTTCTTGGTGTTTTCGGGATACTTGTGTTGATAACACTTGTTTTCTGTGTTGAAATAGGTTGAAATCCTATTTATACAAGTCATTGAGCGCACCCCTGATCTCGTAGGAAGTGGAGGCAGTTAAGTAGTGGAGAAGTGGGACTGTGTAAAAAGTGGTGATCACCACGTTTTCATTACGAGGGAAAACTGGGCACACTTTCACCCACTACTCCCATTGATGTTAACCATCCGTCCTTTCATAACACTTTCTCGTAATGGACGTGTTGCACGCCGTACATTGTAAACCGCCAGACCAATACCCCAGTGAGCATCCCCCAGTTTGTGACATGTTTGATGTCTCGAGTAAATGGGTGAAGTCGTGAGACTCGCCGCTAAAAGCAGCACATAGTGCTTTTAGGTCAAATAATATCTATGAAATAAATATTTATAAAACATCGCTTATGCTCGATGTATATAAAGCATCGCTTTTAAACAAGCAGCTGAAAATAATCGATGTGCAGGAAACATCGTTGTTTTAAAGCTCGTTCAACTTAGTCGCGAATTGAACGTCTTAAAAAAGTAGCATGACTGGCCACCTTTGGGCGATCGTTTGGGAATCCTATGGGTGAGCTACCACTTGGTCGATCGCTCCCTGTAGAAGAGGGGAGGCTGATAATCACAGCGTTACCCTGTTGGCCTCCTGAAAATAAATCTGAACCATCCGACTAGGCTAGCGAAGTTGGATGGACGAGATAATTTGCGGCAGTTGTACATTTCCGCTGATTGATTTTTAGGGTTTAAAGCCGTGCGGCCAACCTACCTTTGGCCAAACGGTTTGGGGTGTTTATCACTGGTTTGGACAAGTCGATTGAGTATACATAAAGATGGGTTGCCGGCGAGCTTGCCAGCATCTCATTGGCCGCCTGAAATTGGATCTAGGTCGTCTGACTAGGCTGGCGAAGATGGGCGGTCACGATCAATTTGCGGCAGTTGTGTAATGCCACTGACTCAATTTAGGGTTTAAAGAGCGTGCGATCGCCCTACTTTGGGAAAACGGATTGACGGATTGCTATGTGTGGTTCGATCAACCAGGTATGGAGCTGGGTCGTCGGTGAGCACGTTAGCATTTCTTTAATAATTCGGAGGAATATTTAAGCCGTCCAACTAGGCTAGCTAAGTTGGGCGGTCGTGATGTTGTTTTTTTAGATCGTTTTTGGCTGGTCTTAGCTCGTTTGAGCTCTTTTTTAAACAGCACGATCACCCATGTTTTGGCTAACGTTCAAGGGCGTTGCGGATGTACTGGACGGAATCCGATCAGCTGGAATGCTAGTGGGATCGCCGGAGGTCATCATGATGATCGCCTAGTTCCGCTAGGAGTAGGCTAGGCTTGTTGAATTGCGTGGCCAAATCGTGTGGTCGTGATCGTTTTTTAAGACTGACATGGACAGTCTAGATTTTCCTTAAAGAATTTAAACGCGATCGTGCTAACTTTTATTTAAAAAGTGTGTCAACACGCCGATCTCTTTATCAGAAAGTGGTGTAGCCTATGTGAGTGTTTTCATGCAGGTCTCAATACTAATATTTCGGGAGATTCATGCTACTCCGCTGCGAGTGAGCATTAATCGTCATGTCATGCCAATATTGAGAGTTCGGCCGGGAACATAACATAAGAAAATACCAGGCAGGTCATGCATTAGTGAATAATACAATAGGTTAAAATTTACAGAATATCTGGGATTGTTGCTTCACGCACCATTCTGGATAAATTTCATAAATATGTTGAATTGCTCAATACATATGTAAGTAAAGAGGTCTGGACACTCATTACTTTTGAATGGCTCAGTCTCTTTGCAGAATAAGGGCGCATCAAATACAGGGTTTTACAATTTTAGCCCTGAACTAAAAACCACCATCAACACTAGTAGACACTATTGTTAGCTCAGGGTGGAATAAGATAGTGAAATCTTGTCAAATTCTATGGAAAGCACACAAAACAATTCCCGGGAAATAGGGTGTATTTGAATTCAAAATTGAGGGCACAACATACATCCTAAGATATTTAGCTGAAGAGTTATCAGTAATGTATGGCATTTCATGTATGCAAGAAGAATGAGTAATAAAAGATGCATTGCTAGAATCCAAAAATATAACTGATTACAGACTAGGAAGGTTCTATGGAACACATGAATTCATTCACCCGCAAATAAATAACATGAAATATGAAATACATAATTGAAAGGTAAGATCCTTGAGTTGGTTAATGTAACACCCCGAATTCCAGACAGGGGTCAAACCCGTATGGAGATCCGAACTCGAAGCGTTACGGGTCGGAAAGAGACTAAAACCTAAATTTTTATTTTTTATATTTATTTCACCAACCACAATTTAATTTTTATATACATAAATTAAGTATTATAAATTCACAAGTATAATGGTAACAAAATAATATTTAAATAAGAATTACACTTTATTACAAGAAAAAGCAGCACAATCATCAATTTAACTAACTCTAAGTTCCACTTCCAACTTCTATAAATCTGCAGGAAATGTCAATTGGGGTGAGATGACGGCTCAATAGAATGGACCCCCATTCTCTAAAGATGCGAAAAAAAATCAGTTTAATTATCAAGGAAAAACATATAACATGAGGCACAATATAACTTCAACGAATCAATGATATATTCAATAATCACAATACCAGTAATGTTTCCAATAAATTATCCAATCTAGAATTCAATCCATGAGTTCACAACACCAATAAGGTTTCTAACAAATCATGAAATTCAGGTTTTTATAACAATTTATAACACCAATAGTATTTTCAACAATTCATCCAATTAGATTTCATACATGAGTTCATAACACCAATAATATTTTCAACAATTCATCAAATTAGACTTCACACATGAGTTCACGATACGAATGTCCTTGGTTCGTACACCCGTCGATCATTTATCCGGCACTGACAACCGTCATCGATGGTCAGGAACATAAGATCCTACATGGGGATCATTACCCACTTAACTCTCGGGGATCATTACCTGTTTTACTCTCGGGGATCATTATCCGTTATTAGCATGGAACCAAGTTCCATCTAACGGAAAAACATGAACTCATTTCTTTTTGTTAATCATTTCCACAAAAATATACTATCAAATCATGTGATAATCAAGTGATGATATTTCACTCATACATTTATGCAAACAAGAATAAGTTTTACAAACTACAAATATCTTTCACTAATTATTTCATGGTGACAAATTCGTCCAATCTACTTCAAATTTTTGGTGAACATTTCTGACATCATCATGTATAACATATCCAAATTTCATATTAAACTAATTGCTCAATCAAAAAATAATAATATTATATTATCATCATAAAATCTGGGTAGATAACATCATGTTACCAAAATATTCACAGTAAATTCATATTAGTCTGAAATGGATCAAATCCAAAGCACAATGAAAGATACATAATTTATCTACAACTTTTGTTAAGACCTCAAATCATTTTAACATCATTAAGACTTCCTAAGAACATCAAAACCACATCAAAACGAAACTGTCCAGAATTTCAGAAACTATTATCTATACTAAAAAAAACATACAACGGTGAATTAAGGTGTATTATTCTCAAAATTTAACCAGGGATACCTAATCATATTATCTACCAATAGGATAAGTCTGATCATCAATATGATATATATATATGCAAATAAAATTATTGAAACCTAACAATACAAAATCATACGAAATAAACACCAAAGAAAAACATCAATAGCGAAAGGGTCTAATATTCTACCTCAAATTCATTGATCCTCTACTGATTTTGACTAATTAAGCTTTCTCCTCAAGAACCCTAGCTCAATCTCCTTCTCCCCTCTCTCTATCTATTGGTTTCTAACTTTTCTAATCCCTTATTTCTTATTTAAAATAAAATGTATACTAATTATTCCATTATCATTAGTAGTATTAAATCTCGTACTTATCATTTAACTAAATTCTTTTATTTCTCTTTTCATTTTCATTTAACTCTATTTACACCTAGCTTTTCAATTTCAAGTAACCCACCTAGGCTAAGGCAACGGAAAAACAACCTAAACAAAAGGTTAGCTAAGTCGATAAAACCCGAATTGAAACAGTAAATAAAAATACAGGGTATACGGTTAAATCTAAAACTCATAATGAAGATCTTATTACAATGATGGAACTTTTGTTGTTGTCAACACTTTTTCTTACCACTGGTAATGGAGATTCCATCCATAGTAAGTACATAGGCTACCTAGAGTTCGTAGAGTCTCCTGGCCTCACCTAATTCACAAGCATATCATGGAAAGTGTAGCGAGAGAGTCTACTGAAGGATGTTACATGTACTTATTGGTGACATGAAATTTAAATTTTCTTATATATATATCTATATATTATAAAAAGAAGTGGTGTTTGTCTATCCGGATATATCCGACCATCGATTTTGTCATCTTAAGGCCCGGATCGAGAGTTGGGGGAGGGATATTTTTGTGCGTCGGATCCCCTGGGTTCCTGATTTGATTATGCTTCCTTAAATATTTGTATTTCCTAATTCTTACCCTTAGAAGATGTATTTATAGAACGAAAACGAACCTTGGTATGCGAGGTAAATCTTGATAAATATTTACACCAAGGAGAAAGATCTTTATTTATTGTGAAAAGACGAGGGTACCCAAATATACCTCAATCTAAAAAAATTCCACCTATAAGTCCTCTTACCGAAAGTGATTGTCTATGGACTGAGTCGAGACAATACAACGAATCGGTATTCACACTTTGTGTGATCGTCTATGGATACGAGATCGAGACAATACAACAATCAAAGTGTGATTACTTGATAATAGGTTCGGACTTAACCAAACTCTATAGGATCACTATCAAGTAATACGGAGTTAACGTTTGTGTATTTTACTTCTAATTATAATAAAAACAATTATAATTGCGGAAATAGAAAAGTAAAAGACACAGCAAGATTTTGTTAACGAGGAAACCGCAAATGCAGAAAAACCTCGGGACCTAGTCCAGAATTGAATACTCTCATAATTAAGCCGCTATACAAAATCAAACCAACTTCGTATAGTTGAGACCAAGCAACTAAACCTATAGTTCACCTAGTTTCTTCAGTATCCCTGCGCTTCCGACATTCAATAAGTGCACGCACTGGAACAATTCCTTTGGTTCGTATTCAAAATAGTAAAGGAACAACAAATCTGTTCGGTATCAACTCTATTCAATCCCAGTGATATGAGTTAGACAAAGGCTCTTCTGTTTAATCCAATAAACTCCTTTGTCGGGTTTAGATCTATCTAACAAACAACTAACAAGTAGTCGAGTTTATATTTTGCAATCAATAATAGGATCAATCCAGATACTAAATATTGATGCCGATCTACGCAACTAATCAATCAAATCTACCAAAAGGATCCCAGCCGATCAAGTTTTGTGCACACCAAAGATTATGAACCCAAATCAGAAATCTTCTTCGTCTTCAAATCTTCTTAAATCTTCAATAAACACCTGCACACAACAACTTGAATATCTTGTGATCAATCACGCACAGAACGGAGTATGTTAACAATGGATTATCAAAAGACGTCTTTAGATCTACAAACAGTTCTAAAGATCCCGTCGACACTTCGATCTAGTTTGAGTGAATCTTATATCAGAAGAGAAGATTCTCAAGAATAAACAAACTAGGTGCAATTAAAGTTCAACAACCGTTAGTCAATCAAATCAAATCGAAAACTAATAATACTGCAATTATCTAGTTTCTCACCAATGGTACTCGTAGAGCTTCTTGATCCCACAGAAGTCTTTAAACGAGCGGTCGTAAGAGATTTCCCCTAATTAGGGTACTTTCCTCTCCGAATAGACGGCTCCACCAGTAACAACACAACAAGGTAGTATTGCTGGCTTTTAGGATAGTTTACATGAAATGCAAACTTGGGTATTTATAGACCAAGGAAGTTTGGACACCAAGGAATTTCCAAAACCGACATATTCTTAAGATATGCAATAAATTCCCAAATTGGTTTTCATAATTCCTGGAAATGCTCTGTCCAAATATAAACTGAAATCCTACTAGAAAATCTCCAATTAGTAAATGCACATTACCAATTTTTATTTTCCAGAGATACGCACTTTAATTGCTGGTAATTAAAAGCATATAAAAATTAACAACCTTAATTAAAAGATTCTCAACTTATTTCGGTCCGGGATCTCCTTTAGTTATTAAGGAATATCTTTGAACAATAAAAGATAAGATTTACTGAACATGTTTAAAGTATGTCGACATCTTAATTCTTTGTAAATCCTCTTTCATATTTACAATCTTGGAACCGATTATACCACACTTCCAAACAAGTTTAGAACTGGTTCATCTGATTTCCAAGAACTATGTGATTGATCAAATCAACACACTAATCATGGGTTTACGGTTCTACCAAACACAAGGATCGGTTCTACCTTAATATGGTTACTGGGACCGGTTACATTAGTTACCAAATTGGTTACGTCAATTACCAGGACCGGTTACCATATTCTTATGGTATTACTTGTGATCGGTCACACCAGTTACCAGGATCGGTTACACCAATTACCAGGACCGGTTACACCAATTACAAGGATCGATTACAACTCTTTTTTGATCGGTCACACCAATTACTAGGATCGGTTACACCAATTACTAGGATCGGTCACACCAATTACAACTATCGATCATACCATCTTAGGTGATTACTTAGGATCGGTTACACTAATAAAAGTCATACCAATACATAAGTCAGGCATTGTGACTAGTTTTACCAAGATACATAACAAGTTATGATCGGTTCTACTAACTCACACATATTGGTAATCCAAAGATATGCAATGAATGACAATACCAATAAGCCTAGCGATTTCCGTTTCGATTCACAAAACAAGTTCATGAATGTACTTCCTTTAAACGAATGTAAACATTGTTTCCTAGGACGAAATCTTCACCCATACCCATACACATAATCACAATAACATTCATACGATTATGTCGATGTATTATATACGAAGTTCAAAAGATAAGCGTTATACTTCGTATTCTAATTCCTTAACACTGTGTCTACTAGAGTATAATCATTCACAGCTTCGCAGTTATGTTTTCAATATAGCACGACTTGAAAGATACGTTGGGAATGAAACAGTTCAAGTCAAAATATTACTAACCTCAAGAGGAAGGATGATGTTGTCGATGTAGCTCTTTACTTCTTCACATTCTTCAAGTCTTCGAATAATACTTGTATGTCTCATTATCCTAATCTTTCTAGCCTAACCTATACGAAGTTGTCTATAGTACATAATCAAGCGACTCTTAAATTGAGTTTTGATTCACTAAAATATGACTACCAAACTTGACATACCAACGCTTGGTGGGTTCAACCGAGCTATGCTCTAACATATTGATTTCGTCTAATCTGTATGAGGTGCTTATCAAAAAGACGAATTGCAAATCTGAACACGTTATTTCTTATGTACATGCATGGAGTCATATCCATATGTCCCCACTATAATTAATTAAGAGTACTAGGAGATTAATTTTCAGGGTCAGTAAGAGGAGCATAGAGAATCAACGACACGAAATTACGGGAAAAGAAGAGGAACATGAATCTGAATAGAACAACTATATTGGAGGAAGCAACAAAAATTTATTGGGAAATTGTCTTTTGAGGATCTAGAAAAACGGATGTTAATCAAGAAAAATAGAGGGTTGGTTGATCATCTTTTTAGTTGGTGATGTTGGTGATAGAAAAAAAAGAAGAAGAAGATCACAGTTGGTGCACTGGTATGTAAAAATTGCTACAACTAATTGAACAACAAAACTTTAAACCTCAAAATAAAACACTTCTTACGGCTCAGTAGTTATTTAACTTAAAATCTGTTGATTTGTAGTTAATTAACTTAAAAATTATAGGTCTTATCAAGCGGTTTGTGTCCATCTATTTATATATTAAGTCTTATCAAGTGGGATAAAGACGATCCTTAATTTTGGCCATCCGGATACATCCGACCATCGATTTCGTCATCCTAAGGTCCGGATCGAGAGTTGGGGAGGGATATTTTTGTGCGTCGGATCCCCTGGGTTCCTGATTTGATTAACATAAAAATTAGGTCTTATCAAGCGGTTTGTGTCCATCTATCTATATATTAAGTCTTATCAAGTGGGATAAAGACGATCCTTAATTTTGGCCATCCGTTCGTTAGGTATACGAATGAAATTTTATTATTTTGGATGGCTACAATTATTTCGCAGCTCGGGAAAAAGTTAACTCTAACCTGTCCACTAATACTAAATACGGTTAACTTTATGTTGGTCGTGCTAAATTTCCTAATATAATTGGGGTTTTTATTTAGTTTCCTAATTAAAAACATCAAACCTTAATGCTAAATATTAGTTTCCCAAAGAACTCACGGCCGGGGTCTATTTGACTTGACCATCTAAAAGAACTGACGTTTGATCCTAGATTTTCTAAACATCATAGACCCACTTAATTTGACCCGACCAATAAAACACCGAGACTGCAAATACGGCTAATTCGACCCGACCAACAAAATGCCAGGGATGCAAGCACCGATTAAACTTAAAAGAAAAATTGGTTTTTATTGAGTAGTTGTGAAGTGTTTTGATGGGACATGCTTGGTTTTAATACTTTTGATGTTTCATGCTTCGTGCTTACAATTATTACTTCAAAAATCTATTAAAGGAAAATATTAGAATCACTTTAAATAAGAATATTGCATGAATATTGATTAGAGTTTATCAATTAATTGGTCAATGGTGGAATCCAGAGTCTCGGTATTTTCTCATTCTTATTGAAACAATTTTATTTAATTTTCAAAAATCCTTCACAAGTTCGAGCAACGAACCTTTTTACCACTACAACTACAAAACACATCAATTTTTGGCGCCGCCGACGTGGACTTGTTTTTAGGGTTTTAGATATATATATATATATATATATATATATATTTTATTATTTTTTTCTATTTTACGTTTTTGGGTATTTGTCTTTTGTCTACAGGTCTTGGAACGTAAAGAAAAAAATTGAGCCAAGGAGTTTGGTGATTTCATAAAGACTTGGAGCAAAAGATTAAAGCGAAAAGAACGGAAAAGAAGACAACCTTATTTTATTTTATTTTTATTTTTATGTTTTTAGTTTATTTTTTATTTTTTAGATTTTATTATTTTTTATTTTTAGAAATTGTAAATAGGGTTTTATTTTATTTTATTTTATTTTCTTTGGACATTTGGACTTTGGGACATTATTATTTTATTTTATTTTAAACCCTACGGAAGGGTAGTTTTAAATATTAAACCGTTTGCAGAGAAGGACGAAGATTACGAATTCATGTCTCATATAATTTGTTAATGTCCAAAGAAATCCTTCTTTTCGTATAAAAGTAAGGTCGCTCTTGTTGTTCTTTCGGAAATGACATTTTATGGGGGAGAGTTCTTTTTTTTGAACTTGTGCTAAATTGCCAAATCTTTGTGGGGAGTGCGGTTGTGGAATATTGTAGGAGTTTTCTTGTATCTTTATAAACTCCTTGATGAATATACTAAGTTTCGACTATGTGAAATCATCGAAACAAAGTTGATATGTTTTCTTTTAGTCATGAAGTATCTTTATGAGAATTTCATTATGATCCCACTAGTTTTCGTACCTTTGCCAATTTATATTGACAAAAAGGGGGAGAATTAATGTGTAGTTCACACTACAAATACATTTGGTTTACGGATCATTATGTAAGGGGGAGTGGTTTTCATGTGAGATGAAGTATTGACTAAGAGGGAGTGATACATATCACCATAGTATTGTTGTCAAAGTCATGATACAATTGGACTTTGATGCTGTGTAATAATACTATGACACTGTATAACAATGATTGAGAGCTACTGTTTTCTCATTGTTATAGCTACGGATGTTCAACAACTATGATGCTGAGTTGAATACGTTCATAATCACTGGAGTACTTGGAAGTGACGAAAATTTTGAGTAATGTTAAAGAACCAAGAAAATCAAGCATTTGGATGAGAAGCTACAAAGTTTATTTATTTTGTAATCCAAATGTATTGATAGTTTTGTCACTAAAATTGGCAAAGGGGGAGATTGTTAGAGCATTGCTCGGTCGAACTCGCAAGCGTTGCTATCTCAAGCTTGTTTGTCAAGTTTAGTTGCCAAAACTATAAGTCTTGATTTCTAGTCTACTTATAGCTAAGTCTCAGATTAGGATAGAAAGTGTAGTTGAGCATTAGACTTCACGGCGTTCATCGATTGAAGACGAAGAACTACTAAGGGGAGATTTTGGAACTTCATCAACAAAAGGTATGTGGAGACTTGAACTCATCTATCACTCAACAGTCTATCTACTCTATCTCCTATTTGAGACAAAAGTCGTATAGCTATATAGACTTCGATTATACACATTTGATATTTCGAGCTGAGTTTAACTCGCTTACATATTTCTCGAAATATGTGTTGGTAAGATTTTGCTTTAACCAAGTTCATCTTATATTCTTGACGAAAGTCAAAAGATGATCATGTGAAAATCACATGGTTACATCTTACATGATTTGTGTGAGACAGTCATTTGATGTAGACTCAGAATGTTTCGTATTGATCATTCAATCACTTGAAAATTGCTTTGAAGCTAATGGTTTTTGTGAGACAGCTATTGTCGTCTTCTAAGAATGTTTTAATGATTGAAATGGGAGTTTAGAACAATTAACCATGATTGGATATAACACAGTATGCGTACTTGTATGCTAACTGTTGCAAGTTATTCCAAGTCCGGGAACCATAGTATGCATACACGTATGCGTACTGGTTGGTTTAATGAAAGTACGGGAACTTAGTATGCATACCTGTATGCATACTGGCATAAAGTTCATGTCCGAAAATTCAACTGAGTTTGGAAGGTATGCGTACCCGTTCGCATACTGGCGAACCCAAACTTAGTCCGGCCACTTAGGTATGCGTACCCGTTTGCATACTTGAGTAGGTTATGTTCTAAAATCGGTTTGTTCATGAACTAATATATTTATATATTAAGGAATGCAATCTTTTGCAAATCGTGGTTATAATGTTCATGAATTGCTTTGAGTGAATCAAAATCGATTTTTCTTCAATTGTGTCTTGAATACTTCTATGAGAATATAAACAATTGAACAACTCTAGAACTAGTTTCATTTGAGTCATTTGAACTAGTTATGGTTAAGATGAATAAGGTTGATATAAAAGTGTTCATATGGCTAACTTCGGTTAACTATTGTTGAGCCAACAAGGTGTACATGTTTAGGTACGGTTACTCATATCTAAATGAAGTCACTTTTCATTTGTGTGTAACCAGCTAAGTTCGATCTAACGGTTGAAAGATATTAGCTTGAGTCTAATCAGGTTTTCATATAACGGTGAATATTGAATGCTTTGTTACCAAGGTAACATGGATTGCAAACCCTGATTTGAAGACTATATAAGGGAGAACTCTAGCAACTGGGAAACCTAATCCCCACACCTCCTGTGTGATACTAGTTGCGACTAGAGTCGATTCTCCTTTAACCTTAGGTTTTTCCAAAACCCTAAAGGTTAACGACATAAAGACTTCATTGGGATTGTGAAGCCAGACCCAACTATTTCTCTATAGTTGCGTGTTCTGATCTTGTTATTTTCTATCGTATTGAGTACTATCTTCTCTAAAATTTGCTCGAGATTTAATCTCCGATAGGAAAGATAAAAAGTAGTCACAAACATCTTCGTCTCATCGTTTGTGATTCCACAATATCTTGTTTCGCTACCATACGATTAAGATTATTGTGAGGTGATTGATATTACTAGGTTGTTTTTCGGGAATATAAGTCCGGTGTATCAATTGGTTCCTGTTCACCTTGATTTATCAAAAGACTGAACAAAACTCATAGGTATTTCTGTGGGAGACAGATTTTATTCAATAGACTTTTTCTGTGTGAGAAAGATTGGTTTATCAAGTTTTCGACTTTGGGTCGTAGCAACTCTTAGTTGTGGGTGATATCAGCTAAGGAAATCAAGTGCGCAGAGTCCTGCTGGGATTCAGAGGCGTAAGGAACGCTACTGTACCTTGATCAGTATGAGATTGGTTAGGACTCAACTACATTCCAGTCCGAAGTTAACTTGGAGTAGGCTAGTGTCTGTAGCGGCTTAATACATTGTGGTGTTCAAATCTGGACTAGGTCCCGGGGGTTTTCTGCATTTGCGGTTTCCTCGTTAACAAAATTTATGGTGTCTGTGTTATTTCTTTTCCGCATTATATTTGTTTATATAATTGAAATATCACAGGTTGTGCGTAGTTCAATCAATTAGATAATCCAACCTTTGGTTGTTGATATAAATTGATTGACACTTGAACATTGGTTTTTGGTACCGTTCAAGTTGTTTCACATAATAATCAGGCTCGCGGATTTCTATCTGTTTGATTTGCTGATTACATTGTGAAACAGAGATACAACTCTTGGATATATTTCCATTGATTGAGTCTGACTATCTAGTTGATTCTCTTGGAATTATATTGTAGTTTGTCCATATAGATTGCCTAAACGAAATATTTGGTGAGGTTGTTAGACCCCCGCTTTTTCACTTCGTCAAGTAAATATTTTTACTTTGCACTTAAAGACACAAAAGAATAAGAGGACCAAACAAAAACAACGTACTGTAGAAGAAGAAAGAAACAAAATTAGCATGTGTAACTATAAGCTACACATCCAATTAGCATGTGTAACTTGCAGCTACACATCCATATAGCATGTGTAACTTCCAGATACACATTCATCTAAATTGTGTAGTCAGTAATTACTAAGTATACTTTGATGCAAAATAAAATTGACGCAATTCACGAGGGGGCAGCTAATACAGACAATTAGATATGAACCAGGAAGGCTTGTAGTTAGAGTTTAAGCATTCCAAGATCTGCTCCAACGAACCTGCATTTCAAAGAAACATGAATGAGGCTTTTGTCAAAATTGTCCATAAAGAGGACAACTAGGATTTATGTTTGGTAATATGCGAATGAAGATTTTTTCTTCAATGTCATTTAAAAGAAACTCAACATTTCCACTACTAGTTCCCAATTCACCAGTATATCCACTATTAGTAGGACTTGATATTTTTTATTCAACTTCATAAAGAGCACCACCAGACAAAAAATCCATCTCTTCAGCCCTTCTTCTTCTTCTCTAAAACTTCAGTCTCATCTACAAATAAAACAATTGAACTATTTCCCTCAATTTCTTGCACAAAATTCTCAATACCACTAGATGAAGAATTTGTCTCCCTAATACATTCTTTTTCTTCTCTTTCTTTTAGTCTCCTTTGTACATAAATATGCAACTAGGATAGGCTGCCACAACCGTTTATTCCAACTTGCAGTGTGTTAAAAACTTTATTAGTCATGCTACTAGCTACCAACATTTAAAAACAGATGATAACAATACCTTTGAGATTCCATCGACCTTAAAATATCAAAATGGAGATGAAAAATTGAACCTTGCACTTGAAAGACACAAGATTATGAACACCAAACAAAGAAAACATACTGTAGAAGAAAAAAGAACAAAATTAACATGTGCAACTATAAGCTACACATCCAATTAACATGTGTAACTTGCGGCTACACATCCATATAGCATGCATAACTTCCAGATACACATGTATCTGACCTGTGTACCCAACAATTACCGAGTATACTTTGATGCGAAATAAAATTGATGCAATTCACTCGGGGGCAAGTAAGAAATATATTAAATGCGGACATTTAAATGCGAACCACGCAGGCTTGTAGTTAGAGTTTAAGCTTTCTCAAGCCTGCTCCAACGAACCTGCATTTCAAAGAAACACTAATGAAGCTCTTGTCAAAATTGTCCATAACTAGTAGTGATTGCTGCTTTGTCAGTTAATCAATCTCATGAAAAGTATGCAACATAAATTCTCAATTCTAATAAATGCTGCATAATCAATAAGTGAGCAACCGTGAACCTAAATATCGAACAAGAAATATAGGAACAATACTACATGACAACTTCAGAAACTCAAATATAATGAAGAAAATGAGCAGTATAACTACTCCAAAACAAAGTATAAAGAAAATTTCTTTACTTGCAGCATATCAAAACAAAAAAACACTAAATACCTTCACAATCTATTAATAAAACCATTCAGACCCTAAGAAGCATAAGTGTTTCAAGATATCTTAATCCAAAAATAAGACGAATGTATCTATATATCGAGTTCAAGTAATAAATTATATGAAATATACATACATATGAATAGAACAAGGATCTTACTTCTACCATGAAATATCCATAAATACAAAAAGAAAATTAATCAAATTCCTATAAACATACTTGTTTTATAAAATTTAATCAACCTAATTTGAGAATCTTCATCAATCAAACCAAAATCACCTAACAAAGGTGCACAAAAACTAAATTCAATAATAATAAATAAATAAATAATCAAAGGACAACAACAAGACTGAATTATCAAAAATCAACCTTAGAAAATCAAAATCGAAATAAAAAATCAAACAAATCGAATAACTAGAACAACAACAATCAAAACGTACCTAGATTCAAAATACGAGAATCGGTTGATTCAAGAAAAATCTCGTGTTTTTCTCACCAGATCTGAATAGATACAATCAACAAAAATAAATAAATCAAAACCTAATCAAACTAAGAATGAAGAACAAAGAATGACGAAAACATATTGAATCAAATCGAAAACCTTACTTGAAGTAGCTTTGAACAAATAAAACCTAGAATTGAAATGAAGATTAAATCAAAATTGATTGATTAATTCGAATCAGTAGACTAATTGATGATTAAAATTGAATTCGTAGCTGCTAAATCCATTAACTCAAATCAATACAGATCTGTAAATCGTTTCATTTTAAATGAATGAGCAAAAGAAGAAAAATCCCAAAAAATATCACAGGAGCTCTGGAAGTTTATGAAAGAGAATCGAAGAAATGAGTCTGGTTTCTGATTCTGTCTCTAAAACAAGGTATATATGGGGAGGGTTAGTTATGGTATTTACCATTTTCTGATAACGTCAACAATCACGAAAAATTCAAAACTAAGCCCCAAATTCTAAAGTTTTGGGCCTAGTAGTAACAAAATCTGAAAGTATTGATTTGATAGTGAAGGATCCATTTTGTGGGGTTTCTTAATGTCATATAGTATATAGGTTTTACAATAGTTTTCACTTCTTGTTTTTGTTTTTAGGCCACAAATAATATGATAGGCCTCAAAACATGAAGGATTAATTGCACCGTTTAATTGGGGGCCCCAAGAAACAATTAGAGGCCTCACCAATTTTATACCCACTCCAAATACTATAGGGGGAGTCCAAATAGTGGTGAAAATACTATTTTACCCTTTCTACTTAAAAACCTATTAACTCTAAACTCAAAGCCCCCAATTCATTTTCCTAAACTAAAATCAGTTCTCCCCCATCCTCTCCCTCTTCCTCTCTCACCGGCTCTCCATCTCCTCCATTAATGACATAAAAAGAAAAGAAAAAAAAAACTTCGTCGATTCATCGTCGTAATCGTCGTTTCGAAAAACTTTAATCGACGATTAACTTCTTCTACAAACATGGCTCGAACGAATGAGTACAAAGGAAAGTTTTCTAACCCTAAAATCGTAGAGAAACCCAAATTGAAGATTAATCTCAAAACCAACCAGAAATCAAGCCGGGAAGAATTAGAAGAATAAATGGCGCCGATTAGAAAGTAAGTGAACTAAACCCACTTCTGTTTTGATTTTTTCATGTGTTTTGATTGTGAAATTGAGTTTTGGAACCGAATTTTTTCAGTTACAGCGAATGGGTCGTTATAGGGTTTTTCTTAAACCCCAACGATTTTTCACATGCATGTATAATCTATGAAAAATCGTTAAGCTGTATGATGTTGAAGTTAACGACCCTAATTCTGCTACTACAATTTTTTGCCCTAGATTTGAGTCGTTACCTTTGTAATTTAATCTATTGAAGACCCTCTTTGAACGACCCTGTTTTGGTTAATAACGATCCTTGATGAAATACGAACAACCTCTGTCCCAAGTATTGGAAGTGTCGCCAATAGATATATTCGATTCGTCATTAAACTCTTTTGCCCTAGATTAGAGTCGTTACTTCACATATAATATGATATGAAGACCCTTATACCGAACGACCCATTTTATATTCCCTAACGATTCTAGGTGGAAAACAAAAGGCCTCTCTGTCCAAAATATTTATAGAGTCGTCACCTCTTTCACCAAGAGTCGTCATTTGTTAGCTTAGGGTCGTCTCCCTTTTCCATAGAGTCGTCATTTGTTCTTTGAGAGTCGTTTGTTTGTTAAAATATTTGGTGACGACCCTTGTTCTGATAGCATGAAATCCTTGACTTATTTGTTCCTTTTTTGTGTATGTACTATTGTAGAGAAAAGAAATGCAAGAAACACATTCCCACTCCTCCTTCCAAACCTCCCCGACACGGCAAATACTTGGCAGTCGGTCAATTTTGCGGAAAACGTTCGGGTGAGGTACCCTTATCTATCAACGAACCAAGAGACCTAGGTAATGATTCATCAGATTCTTCTACCCCCGTTGTATCTGCTTCCGGAAGCGATGAAGAAGAAGTTAGGGAACAAGAAGAGATTCCTCTAGGAGGTGAATATTATGATGATGATGATGATAATTATGGTAATGGTGGTTCTGGTCGAGGTGATGATGATGATGAAGGTAATGATGGTAAGGGTGGTGGTGGTGGTGATGATGATGAGGAGGAGGAGGAAGAAGAAGAGCATGCGAAACCGTCGAGACGGAAGGATGGAAAGCCAGTTGCAGAGAGCGCGAGACATATTCCATCCAAACATTTGCATCTGGAACGTCTTCGTAGTGGGAAAGCCAGAGGAGAACCTAGAGATGGCTGCGAAGTTCTATTTGGATATCCCGGAACATGGGCTCGTCCTATCTACGAAACAATCGTAGCAATCTCAACTTTGCTTTTATATTTGATTTGTTGATGTGAACTTTCATTTTTTTTTTAATATTTACTTGTTTTTCTTTTGTAGGATCATAAGAATGCCGTACGTCTTTTCAGGCGGAATTCTTCTTATGTGAAAATGTCCTTGTGGGATCTAAAAGATGAATGTGCAAGAGTCAAAGAGATTATTGAAAACTCTGGTCTGTATACTGCCGTTGTGAACTCTGTGATTGCATATGACAAGGTTGCAGTATCAAGTTTCTATGTCAGGACCAAACCTTATTTTTAGTTTTGCAGTTGTTAAGGGCCGTCTAATTGTTATTGGAACCCGGTAGTTTTTTTATTTATTTATTGTGTGGATGATTAATTAGTTGTAAGCGTGCGAGTCGCGCGAATGTGTTTTGTGTTATCCTCTTATTCCCTTCTGTGGCTGAGAGGAAGGCATGGAAAGTAAATCTAAAAAAGTTCTTCTCTCTCAAAATTATGTTCCTTCCTCTCCAATCTCTATCCCTAGAGATTTACCTTGTTTTTGTGCTAATTTGTAAGGCAAGTCCTTACAATTGGTATCAAGAGCAGTCGATCTGTGAGACCTGTGAACCATGGTTAATCAGAAAGACTTCGATGATCTTCACAGGAAGTTCAACACTCTGATGAAAAGTTATGAAGAAATTGTGAAGAAGTTTGGTGAAACCCAAGGTAGCATTTCGCACTCGTTAACTGAGATGCAATCCATGGAAGATAAAATCGTTAACAAACTTAAAAATGGCGATGGAGTATTGGAAACACCTAAGGGAGCTAACTCAAGAAACAAATCAGGAGAAGGTAACGAGACTCAAGGTAATCGTCAAATCCTTAATCAAATTACTAATCTACACAAGCCTAAAATTGAGTTCCCTAGGTTTGATGATAACAACCCAAGGTCTTGGATTCGCAAGTGTAGGAAATTTTTCCAATTACATGTTATGGGTGAAGAGCAGAAAGTTATGTTAGCCTCACTATACTTAGATGGAAGAGTAGATGTTTGGTTCCAAGACTATCAGGAGGGCAAATAAGTCATACTATGGGAAGAGTTTGCTGTTGATATCAACTTTAAATTCCAAGAGCTAGGTCATGATGACATAGTGGGGGAATTCAATAAGTTGAGTCAAGAAGGTACTGTGCTTGAATACCAAGAATTGTTTGAGGAACTTAAGGCTCTCATGCTGGCTAAGAACAAATATCTTACTGAGGACTATTTTACTTCCAGCTTTGTTAGTGGATTGAAGGAAGAGTTGAGGCTTGCAGTGCAAATGTTTTCACCAACTAGTCTGAAACAAGCAATGTATTTAGCCAGGATGCAAGAGGCTATATTGGAGAAGACTATCAAGAAGGCCAAGGCTATCCATAAACTGCCACCCATTTCCATTCCAAGTTCTAGCAACCACAGGAGTTTTGTCACATCTCCAAGAACAAGCTCTGTTTCCCCAAAGGGTTTCAATAGTTCAAGATTGCCTCCCATTAGGAAACTCACATATTCAGAGATGAGGTCTAAGCGTGATAAAGGCTTATGTTATAACTGTGATGAAGCGTATACTAATGGACATAAATGCACCATGCAACAGTTGTTCATGCTAGTGGGAGATGATGAAGACCAATGCACATCTGAGGAAGCATCACCAGTCAGTTCTCCAGTAATTCAAGAGTTGGAGGAGGAAGTTGAGATTTCTCTGCATGCCCTGTCAGGTAATTTGTCTCACAACACTATAAGGATACAAGTCCTGACTAGGGACAACAAAACTATAACCATACTAGTGGATAGTGGGAGCACACACACCTTTATAGATCCTAAAATAGCTAGATACAGTGGTGCTCTTATTGAGCCTACAACAGCTTTTCATGTAGCTGTGGCAGATGGAAATAAGCTCACTAGTGATGCTAGATGTCCACACTTTTCATGGAACATGCAATTGCATAAATTTGAATTTTATGTCAGGGTATTAGCTTTGGGGGGGGGGGGGGGGGGGGGTGTGTGATATGGTTTTAGGTGTAGACTGGATGAGAGGAATCAGCCCTGTCAAGTTTGATTTCAAGGGAATGATCGTGTCTTTCACCAGACGGAATGAAGAGATTATGCTGAAAGGAAGTACCGAGACTCCAACCATATCCATGATGACAGCAAAAGAATGCCATAAATACTTCAAGAAGAACAAGCATGGGGTCATGGGGCAACTTTTCTGTCTTACAACTATCAAGGTGCAAGACAATACCCCAGAACCTCTACAACCCATTCTAAATAAATACAGTTCAGTCTTTCAAGAACCTGATAGCCTACCTCCAGAAAGAGCTCATGATCACCACATACCCCTTAAACCACTCTCTACACCTCTAAACCAAAGGCCTTATAGAATTCCATATGTGCAAAAAGAGGTGGTGGAACAACTAGTACAAGAAATGCTTAAGTATGGAATCATTATGCCTAGTCATAGCCCTTTCTCATCTCCAATATTGTTGGTTAAGAAAAAGGATGGGAGTTGGAGATTCTGTGTGGACTACAGAAAACTGAATGAGCTCATTGTTAAGGACAAGTATCCAATTCCAATGATAAAGGAGTTACTTGATGAGTTGCATGGGGCCAAGATCTTCACCAAAATTGACTTGAGAGCTGGATACCACAAAATCAGAGTGCATCCACTAGACACTCACAAGACAGCATTCAAGACTCTTGAAGGGCATTATGAGTTCTTGGTGATGCCATTTGGGTTAACCAATGCCCCAGCAAGCTTCCAAGCATTAATGAATGATGTCTTCAAGCCTCATTTGAGGAAATTCATATTGGTTTTCTTTGATGATATCCTAGTTTACATCCCTGACCTGGAGACTCATGCTAAACACTTGGAGCTCACCATGGAGTTACTCAAAGAGTATAAATTGTTTGCTAAGATGAGCAAGTGTTCCTTTGGTCAGACCTCACTTGAATATTTAGGTCATATCATCAGTGAGGAGGGTGTTGCTGCTGACCCAACTAAGGTGGAGTGCATGAAGAACTGGCCAGTACCAAAGATCCTGAAGGAGTTGAGAGGATTTCTAGGGTTAACTGGGTACTACATAAAATTTGTGCAGAACTATGGAATTATTGCTAAACCCCTTACAGAGCTATTGAAGAAGAACAACTTTCAATGGAATTCAAATGCCCTCAAAGCTTTTGAGCTACTTAAAGAAGCTATGACTACTACACCAGTGCTCAAACTACCAGATTTTAGAAAACCATTTGATCTAGCTACAGATGCTTGTGACTTGGGAGTGGGATCTGTATTTATACAAGAGTGGAGACCAATTGCTTTCAACAGCAAAGGAATGGGTACCAGATTCTTAGCAATGTCAACTTATGAGAAGGAGATGATGGTTATAGTCATGGCTATTAACAAGTGGAAGCCATATCTGATGAACAATAAATTCACCATTTACACTGATCACCAAAGTATCAAGTACTTCTTTGAGTAGAGGGTTCATTCACTTCTACAACAAAAGTGGTTAGCTAAGCTACTAGGCTACAATTATGAACTTAAGTACAAGAAGGGATGTGATAACAAGGTGGCAGATGCACTATCTAGAGTTCAAATACCAGAAGAAGCATCATGCTTTCTTAACTCCAGCCAACATGGTTGAAGGAGGTACAAGAGAGTTACTCATAGGATGCTGGGCACAAGAGCTACTCCCAAAACTGATGTTGGGAAGTGATAATGATGGGGAGTTCTCACTAGAGCAAGGTATCATTAGAAACAAAGGCAGAATTTATATTGGGAGTTCTGGAGGGCTGAGATAAAAAGTTATGACAGCAGTACATGCCTCTTCAGTGGGAGGACACTTTGGCTCTAGAGATAGCTACCAGAAGGCAAAACTCTACTTTTACTGGAAGGGAATGAAGCTCAGCATAACTCAAATGGTGCAAGAGTGTGACATATGTCAACAACATAAAGGGTCTGCTACTCTACCAGCTGGACTTTTACAACCTCTACTAGTACCTGAACAAGCTTGGAGTGACATTAGCATGGACTTATTTCTGGTCTGCCTAAATATGAAGGGAGAGAGGTCATTTTGGTGGTGGTGGACAGATACACCAAGTACAACCACTTCTTGGCACTAAGTCATCCATATACAGCAGCATCAGTAGCTAAGGTAATACTGGACTCAGTCATTAAATTGCATGGATTATCTAAAACCATAGTGTCTGATAGAGATAGTATATTTCTGAGCAATTTCTGGCAATGCCTTTAAACAAGAATGGGTACCTCATTGCATTTGAGTACTACCTATCACCCTCAGACAGATGGGCAAACTAAGAGGGTGAATGCATGCCTTGAAACCTATTTGAGGTGTATGACTAGTTACAAACCTAGTAAGTGGGTGTCATGGTTATCACTAGCTGAGTGGTGGTTCAACACCAGCTTCCACACAAGTCTTAAATTAACACCATTTGAAGCATTGTATGGATATGCAACCCCACAATTTGGTGTCAACTCCTCCTCTGCTGGGGTTAGTCTAGAAGCAGATGAATATTTGAAGCAGAGACAAGTCATGGGACAAGTTCTTAAAGGTGTACTTGAAGAGGCTCAGCATAGAATTAAACAACAAGCTGATAAGAAGAGAATTGAGAGAGAATTTCAAGTAGGGGAATGGGTATATTTAAGACTGCAACCCTACAGACAGACATCATTACAGCCGAGGAGAAACCTGAAACTGTCAGCTAAGTTCTTTGGTCCTTACAAGGTGTTAGAGAGAATTGGGAAGGTGGCATACAAGCTGCAATTACCACCTGAATCCAAGATACATCCCACATTTCATGTTTCTCAGCTAAAGGCCAAACTAGGCAATAAAATGCTGCCCCAAACTACTCTACCCATCTTGAACAAAGACAAGGAGATGAAGGTTACTCCCTTGAAGGTCCTAGCCAGCAGACACATTAAGAAGAACAGACAGAGTGTTACTCAAGTGCTAGTGCAGTGGGAGAATTTGTCAGTTCAAGATGCAAATGGGAAGACAGAGACTTCATGGCACACCAGTTTACAAAGCTAATCCTTGAGGTCAAGGATTTGGAAGAGTAGAGGGTATTTGTCAGGACCCAACCTTATTTTTAGTTTTGCAGTTGTTAAGGGCTGTCTAATTGTTATTGGCACCCGGTTTTTGTTTTTTTTTAATTGTGTGGATGATTAATTAGTTGTAAGCGTGCGAGTCGCGCGAGTGTGTTTTGTGTTATCCTCTTATTCCCTTCTGTGGCTGAGAGGAAGGCATGAAAAGTAAATCTAAAAAAGTTCTTCTCTCTCAAAATTCTGTTCCTCCCTCTCCAATCTCTATCCCTAGAGATTCACCTTGTTTTTGTGCTAATTTGTAAGGCAAGTCCTTACATTCTGTGAGAGGTTTTACGGTGAAACCCATACATTCATATTCCCTTTTGGCGAGATGGCATTGACTCCCGATGTTGCATATCAGATATTAGGGCTGCAGGTGGAAGGAAAATCCACCAATGACAAGTTCAAGAAAAGGCTTAGTTAGGAAGAAATTTATGCAAAAACCGAGAAATTGTTTGGCTGGGATAAAGAGACGACATATGGCCTTTTCGTGAAGGGAAAGAAATACCCGAAGAAAGAGTTCAAACTCATAGAGCTTAGAGAGATGTTTGCTGGGACACTAATCAAAGAAAAAGTTGATGGCCTCTCTGATATGGAATGTCGTTATGCGGCGGCTGGGTATTTTTTGTACACACTTGCGTCGGTTATATTTCCCGACAGCAAAGGTAACCGGGTCAGTGTCAACCTTCTTGAACTTTTGGATCCTTTGGAAGATGTGAACAAGTACTCTTGGGGGACAGCCATAGTAGCACATTTGAATAGTCAGTTATCAAATGCATCTCGAGAACGAACTTCTCAAGTGAATGGTAATTCGGCTCTACTCCAGGTAATTGGATTGAACAAAGTTGTGTCCTCTATTTATGTTTTTTTGTTGTTTGAATATTTTTATACCTATCAGATCGTTTTATTTTATTTTGTTTGATGTCAATATAGGTGTGGATTTACGATTGTTTCCCTTCATTGTTCAAAGACAATCCTGACGTCACAGTCAACCCAACATGGAACAAAACTAAACCAAGAGGAACTCGATACTTGTACACTGGCTGTCAGGATAAGGAACAAAAGGATGCGTTGTTAGAAATGCGCCAAAAATTGGAAAACATCACAGCTGAAGAGGTAATCTTTGATCCTTATAAGAATGATAGGGTGAGCGCAATGGAAGATGTCGTGTATTACAATGGCCCTCTGTTTTAACCTTACGGATTTTCAATGTATAATCCGATGATAATCATGCGTCAGCTTGGGTATATTCAAGATTCACCCGCACCGGATTATGAACCACAATTCAAGCACAAGTTAGAAAAATGCGAGTCTAATGAGTCGGACTTAGTGGTGGTTTACGAACCTGAACCTAAGACCAAACATTGGGATGATAGACACAAGCATGATAGTAAGATAAACGTCTCTTTTCGGGAGCATGTAAGGTCACGAGGAAACACCAGATTACTTGGAATGGTATGAACGCTTCTCTCACCCTCGGGTGATACGTTTAGATCCTCCTGGCACTCGAAGGAGCAACAAGGCATCTTCTCCGGCTTCTACATCTGACACCAGAGATGATAATTAACCTACCATCCCATTCGGTTCTCTTGACCGTTGCTTTGGCAGTATAGATTATGGAAATGGTAGACAAGTTATCCTTATCTTCTTCCCTTATTGAATTTAGGATCTTAAGAGGCCTACATCCCTTTATCTGCCGAACCTTCTCCATTTGATGCGGTTTCAACCGGGCATATACAGGGTGTCCATATAAACTTTGAGGTGGACGATGGTTGTGATGACTGTCCGGAATACTATCCAATCTCCATAGATCAGTTTCGTGATGCCTTTTGAAAACAATCCTGAATGGGCATTCACACTTCTTCGACGCAGTTTTGTAGACCCTGGTCGTCTTCTTCTCATACTTGTAATTCTTACCTTTGTGACTTTCTCCCTTTTTCCCCGCTCTCTCGCATACCATTTCCATCTTCTTAAAATCGACGTGTTTGCTTTGAACAACCACGCACATCTTCTCTTTTGCCTTTGAGATAGGCCATTCCTTGGCCTCAGCCTTGCTTTTCCATGTCTACATTGAGCAAACAAATTACATATCCATGAGATTACTAATAAAATAATTTGAAATTAAATATAACTAAGTGGTTGAGGGAACCGTACCAAATCAGTCATATAGTGTTGGGATGTATCCGGACCTATCGTAGAGACTGGTTCTGGTTGAGAGCTTGGTTGTAGTACCAACTGAAAAAAAAACACAAAATATTCATTCAAGAGTCGTCACCATAGAAGATAAAACAATGACGACACAAAGCACCTAAATTATGGTCATTTTAACCTGTACTAGAGTCGTCATTTTTTTTTTTTGCAGATTGACGACTAAATAGCCATGAAATGTGGTCTATTTATCAGGAGAGGGTCGCCATGGGTATTTATAGCAAGTGGACGACTGTTTTGGTAAAAATTAACGACCCTCTATGAATGTTGACGACTCTTTACAAACAAATACACACCTTTCTATTCAGTTTTGATCTAGGATCGTTATGGTATATGTAACTAACTTGACGACTCAAGAGGCAGTTATTGCAAAATTTGAAAACCAACAGTAATATTGCAGCAGTTTTTGCTTTTGGTTGAAACAAATAACGTTTTTTTTTTTAATAAAAAAGTAGCCGTTGGGTCTTTTTTTCCTATAAAAGGAGAGATATCCCTTTCAAAGTTATTCACCCATCACTTTCAATCATCCCAAATCAGTCACCCATCACTTTCAAACACAAAAAATGGCTCAAACTCCATTCAATAATCAAGAAGATGTTGCTATTTTTAGAGCACACCTCACGGTCACGAAACACGACTTTGAAAGAGAGTATTGGGTGGCCAAAAACCACGATGAAACCGGAGATCCCTACCTTAACATGGATCAAACATCCAATAATTGGTGGGAACGTGTGTTTATGATTTTCAAAGCACTAAACAGAAATCGTTATGGAAGAACACTCCAACACATTAGGGAAAGATACGATTTACTGTTCAATGAATGCGTAGCGCTAAAAGACGAATTGAAAGCTCGGGCCGACGCTCTTCCCAACGAATCTGATATGGTGAGAGTAAGTTTGTCAATCAAAAGGCCTCTCATTTGTTTATTTCCCTTAAACAATGCTAACTTATGAATAAATTGTTTTTCCAGTACTCTTTGGGTCGCAGCCAAAACGAATTTAAGGACGGCAAGGAGTTTTCGCACGAGGATTGCTATCGTCTCTTGGTAGAAACTACCTTGCCATTCACCCAATATCATTAAGTGTTCAAGCGTGATGTAGTGAACATTTTATGTCTTTTCCTTCTATTTTATTTCATAGTACATGTATATTTTTTTCGATTCAATAAAATCAGTTCACAAATATGTATTCAGTCAATATTCCAAATAAGGGTCGTCATGTTTATAAATAACCAAATGACGACTCTTAGTTTTGTTATTAGAGTCGTCATGAGATAAACATAAAAAATAACGAATTTCTTTGTGTTAAAGGGTCGTTACGTTGTAAATATATCACATAACGACTCTAGATGCAGTTATTGTAAATTTTGAATTCAACCAATGTGGTTGAGTCGACTAACGGAAAAAAATTCAAAAAATTGGCCGTTGGGTCGTTCATTTCTATAAATAGAGACCCATATCTCACCTATTCCTCACCCAAACCACATTTCTCAACCATCACATTCATTATCATCAATATCTAATCCAAAAAGTGAAGAGAAGACACCATGGCTACTCCCTACACTTCTGAAGAAAATTGCGCCATTGTGAGAGCTTGGTTGACACTCAAAGACCACTTTGAAGATCTAGGAAAAGACATTGATCAAACATTTATCATCAATGTCTTCATCATACATCCAATCCAAATGGGAATGCAAGATAATCTCACCATCAACACAATCATGTTTGTTATTTGAAGCTTCACCAACATCATTTCCTCCACTAAAATCACTCATTTCAAATAACCCTAAGTG
>JAJJMB010005688.1:533101-693524 GCA_023531105.1 Papaver atlanticum | reverse complement strand
AGTCCCCCCCCCCCCCCAAAAAAAAAAACTCACCTTCTCCTTCTCCACAACACAAAAACACAATTTTTATTTTATCAAAATTTTATCCCTAAAACTGATTTTAATCTAACTAAACTAATTAACAACTAACTAACTTAATTAACACTAATGATTTAGGGGTAGTTTATCCATTCAAAAAAAATGGGATAAGAGGTAACCACCAATTACTATTTCATTACATTTTTTGTCATGTAGTGTGAAGCCCCCTATTAATTTCCAGGGCCCCCAATTAAGCGGTGATTAAATTGGGATATACCAGAAATAATTTAGGGATATTTTAATGTTCATGACAACATAATTTTTCAATCCTGACAATCAAAACCGGCATGAACAATAAAATATCCCACTGTATATCCCAACTAATCCTTCCAAAATATTCCAGTCCTTTTTTGATTTTTTTTTCGAGGCGTCCCTCTTTTCTGAGTGGCAAGGAAATACCCGCCCTCTCTCTCTAAATCTCTGCCGGAGGAGTGACACACCTCCCGTTTTTCCTTGGATACAGTTTCAGTGGTAAAACTTCAGAGAATCTCTTCCGATTTTCTGTTAACTCGGTGCAGAAGATCACCATGGAAAGAAACGTGGTGCTTATAAGCAACAGAAACAGACTAGAGCAGGCCACCGTTCTTGTCTTAGGTTTAGGTTCGGATCTCTTTCAAAAAGTCCAAATGAAGTGAGTAAAAAAAACAAACCCATCCTCCAATTTTTCAATAGTTTTATTTACAATTTGTGGAAGATGATGACGAGATTAAGAAATACTCTGCGGCGTTTCAAGTGCATTTCCTAGAGCGCTCTAATTATCGATGATTTTGGAGACTTCTTTGATTACACTAAATGCAAAGAAAAATATGGCGGTGATATCGAGGTCGAGATTTTATCTAACTCTGATCTGTCGTGACGCCATAATCCATGCCTAGTAAGAATTCCAGCATTTGATATTCATATTGACATTGTATCTAGTAGTGGCTATGATTCTATAACATTCTTATCTCAGTTTCATATGCATGGCCTGTTTTGTTACGAATATTTCATTCACTCATATAACAACAACATCATCACATCCAAAGACTACTTCTTGATCACGAGGTGGAGGAACGTGTAGTTGCAAGGTTTAGACTTTGAATACTTATCATGGGGACACACCAAGGTCTTTATTCATCTGGATTTCTCTGATTATCACTATTAAACCAGGTGATTACTACTCATTACCATTTGTTCTTCACATTTGTCATTCCATCAAGAAGAAAGATTGGGTATACGGATATCCCTGGAACTCCCTAAACTCAAACAGTTGTGTCTCTAAGATCCTAATCAGCTGTTAGAATGATTTTGTTTCATTAAGCAAGGTTGTATCAACGTGATTCCTTATTTATTTGTTCAAAGGTGCATCTGGCTCATTTCTACTTAACAACATTACAAGTAATACTAGTCGAAGTATCAGCTCAGAGCTGCCGGTGGCGGCAGCATTGGCATCAACAACTGAATCAGCATCATCATCAGTGCCAGGAGGAATAACACCGCTGTTTCAGCAAAATATTCCATAATTTTACAGTGTCTCATGTTGGAGAAGATTATTAACTGGATAAGCAAACTCCAGTTACTACTATCATTTATACAAATTCGTACGTTTTTTTTTTTCTTCATTGCTCCTTATCTGCATCCGAGTATAGTTTATTAGTCAAGTTGAGATAACATCAGACTATTATTGGTTAATAAATTTTAGCTGTTGTTATTTCTATGTGACTAGTTCATATCATTAATCTAGAAACAATCTTAAGTACTATTGGCAATCATACATCATGAAGCATAGTCTGATAACATAGAATTATCATATAAATAAAAACAATCAAATTTTCCATTGCAAAACCAACTAAATAATCAAAAGCATCTTAGGATATAGGGTACCAGACTGAGGATTCAACTTTTACAACAGAACTGACATTTTGATAGAATTAAAACTTCATTCCTTCAATAAGCTAGATTGGATAATCATTACTTATGTGATGCCACATGAAGCATGCTTTGGTGAAATACTTCGTAAAAGAGGCAAACGTAAGACTCTCATCCATCCGAAATTAATTTGTCCGCCTTGTCTTGTAAACTACGCATAGGGACGCTGAAATTTCTCTTCTATCATACTAGCCGCTAGTCCAGTTGTCATAGATTCTAGCTCAGTAAGGGTGTTTGATGTAAAATCTTGATCCTAAGTTTCTGTTTTTTGCCTTTTTTTGGTCCACTCTTGATCTTTGATCATGAATTAAGTTCCAGTTTAGCACACGATTCACACCTTTTATTTGCATCTTGGAACTCTCTTAAGATTTTCTCCGCAGTGATCTGATAAATTTAGAAGAACCTTGTCAGTCTATTCTCGGAAGTTATTTACGATGGCTTTGAACTCTGTGAAAACGTACATCAAAAATAATGCAGTTGCAGACCAAAGTAACTGTCAATAATATTATGACAATCCTATTGTTTCTTTCACATTTCTTTGCTTGTATAGTCTATTTTTATGACACGTCCTTACAGTCATTTCACCAAACGCTAGTTATGAGACATTAAAACATGAGGGATTTCCTATAAAGCACTAAGTATTCTATTTCTGGTTTTCTTCTTTTTTACTATTTCCTAGTTTAAGTTTCTTCTTCACACTTTACTCTGCCTAAAAATGATAATGTTGATCTTGTGGATATGCTTTAGACTTTGTGGAAAAGGTTTTTGTTGAAGATGCAGAATATCAGTGAAGCATTTCTCCATAAGGCACTTGGATTCTACTTCTGGATTTTGCTTTCTCCCTCCTGTCATTTTTTTCGCTGAGCGATGATGATCTTTGGGAGCTTGCAGATGTGTCTGCTGTGGAAAAGGTTTGTGCTGAAGATGCTGACGAAAATATGTCGCTGAGTGATGATCTTTGGGAGCTTACAGATGTAGTTGGTGATCTTGTGGAAATGGTTTGTGTCGAAGATGCTGATGGAAATAACTCACTGATGTCACTTGTGCCAGAGCCAGAGGGTATTTCTGTCGCATCACTTTCTTGTTCAACCATTCTCCCATCATTTTGCCAACTGCTGGACTGAGGCAAGACACTAGCATAATAAGATTTAGATGGGAAGAAGTCTTCAATACCAGAAACTGTTACCCGATTTGTTAGGTATGTTAATGCATACACCACCTGGAGTAATATCAAACAAGAAAATATCACATCTACATATTATTAGGGGTACCAAGAGTTAGTTCTTGTTCTGCTTCATATATATAGGTCAGGAACTATCGGAACCATATATTTACGGTAGCGTATAAGTCTTTCAGAAGATTTTAATATGGATTATAAAAATGTAGAATGAGAATCAACATATAGACAAAGGTATTGATATGAGTGCAACCTGACTTGGAGACATCAGAGATGTGCAATTCTTAGATATTCTAGGAGTAGGTTGATAGGTAATATAGGAAAGAAGTTTGAGCTTTTCAGCAAACAGCCTCAACATTTTAAGAAGCCTATGAGCTCTTTTACTGTGAGGCTTAAAAGGGACTCATTCAACTTGAGTAGGAATATGGGGAAATGTATTCTGAAGACAAAAATGGTTCTCAACTAGATTTACTGGAGAAGAAGGAACAGATGAAATAACAGTACTGAATAAACCAACCTGTATACTTTATTAGTCTAGGCACTTGTAGTAAGGATGATTGTTGGTACTAGTTATAAAGCTTACTTTTTATTATCTATGCTTTCACAGAAGAATTTTGCTCGAGCATCACTTACCTTTTTCATGGAAAACCTTTTGTCAGGGTTTTTCCGCAGACAATTTTCAGCTACTCGCACCATCCAAAAGAGTTGGAGAACATCATGCGAGTCTATAAGGTTCTTGTCGATTAAGTCCGGATATTTCCTCTCTTTCAGAAGTGGCCGTGCCTGCAAGTAAGAGAATTCCAAATTTTCTATTAATTAGTCTTTTCGACAAGAATAAGGACATGAAAATCGTTTAAGAGATTAAGAAAAGGTTACATATGATGGCATGTTGGAAACAGAGATTTTCTTCTTAAACGATCCTACTAAAACTTTCCTGAAATTACTTTGCTATACAATTAATAGTGAAAAGAAGTGTCATAATTGTTACCCATCCCACTAGGCTTTTTTCTCCAAGCTTCTTATCTGTAGTTCTGAGACCTGTTATCAATTGTAAAAGAACAACACCAAAGGAAAAAACATCTGTCTTGGTTGACACTTTCCCACTTGCTGCGTATTCTGGGGCCAAATAGCCAAAAGTCCCAACCACCCTGGTCTCTGATGAGTGATCCGATCCTGCATGTTGTGTTCGTGCTAGTCCAAAATCTCCAAGCTAATATATGTAAGGTGAAGCAAGGATTAGTGTCAAATGTTTTTCAAGAGTTTATTCTAAGATGAGTATTCTATGCTTTTCAAGAATTTCTTAAAGCTTTACCAGTGGCTCATAGTCGTGGGTTACAAGAATATTGTTTGGTCTCACATCTCTATGGATGATGTTGTTTTCATGCAGATGATCTAAACCTTCAGCAGCTCCAAGAGCTATTTTCATCCTGTGCTCCCAACGCAAAGGTTTGTTTGTGCTATCTGTATCTTTTCGTTAAAGTCAGTACATCTTCCCTAATTTATTTTTGTTGCGAGTATATGATGAAAAAAAGAAGAAGTAAAAAAGATATAAGAAACTTAACCACATGTCTAAGATGGTAATTACCCGAGAGATGTTTGTCAAGTGAACCATTGCAGACAAATTCATAAACAAGTAGTCTGTGACTTCTTTCCGAGCATGCTCCAAGTAGCATGACAACATGTTTATGTCTAGCCTTGCTGAGTGCATGAACCTCTGCCTTGAATTCCTTCTCTCCTTGCAAACTTGCATGGTTAAGTTGCTTAACGGCAATATCAAGATCCCCAAGCTTTCCTCTGTAAACAGAACCAAATCCACCTTCAGATAGAAAATTCTCTGCTGAAAATCCGCAAGTAGCTGCTTGGAGCTCAGCATAAGTAAAGTCACTCATCCATCCGAAATTGGGCCGTCTGTTCATGCAGACTGTACAAATGGAATTCTCAAGTTCTGCTTCAATAGCCCCAGCATGTAGTCCAGTTGTCATTAATTCTAGCTCCGCAAGGGTGCATATACCATCTTGATCTTGAGTTCCTACTTTTTTACCCTTTCTTTGTCCCATTTCTTGATCTTCGAAGATGAAATCTGGAGTTCTTACTTCTGCCATTTTGCTTGGTATATTTATGTTGCTTTGTTCTTCCTGAAGGAATGAGGAGTCCTCGGGGTTATTAAAACTTGAACTGGAAGCTACTTTTTCCAACGTGAGACGCTCATTTGACTTGGATTTGGAAAATGAAGTCATTCTTGAAATATCACTCCATGGCTTTCTTTTATCTGTATATACCTCTTCATCACCACCCATGACTGTCTTACGAATTGGAGATCCTGAAACAAGGAAAGAGGTTGGTTTTTCTACGTTCAAATTGAATAGATTTGAAAAATGGAATGGTGGATGGTTGATTACTTCTTGGGGAAAACTCATTGCTGAACATATCGTCTTCATCTGGGCTTCCTGGTACCATCTCATCATATGTTACATTACTGGTCTCGCTTCCTTCAGTATAAGCTTTGTGGTGTCCTCTTACTACTGGTCCTCTTAGCTTTTCAACATTGTTATCACGTTTCATTCTATATATACCACATGAAAGCCTTTCTGTGAAGTATTTCTTATCTTTTTTCATCTGCCTGTACCACAAATGACATTGGAAGAAAAAGAAATCCAGGGGGGGGACGGTAAGACACTTTCAGAGTTTCAATATATTTAAATCAATGGTTTAAACACTTCCTTGTATGAACCCTATGTGACTTTTAGGTAGCTATGCCCATAGTTGGGATCTATCTTATCTTATACTAATACAAAGAAAGGAGCTCTTTTTGGTAGGAGACCCCCTAAATTACTTAGTTGTCCCTATTTTTTATATATTTACATAAATGTCATTGTTTAAAAAATATATCAAATTTTTTAAAAACTTAATATCTTTCAAAATATACACCGGATTTTTTAAAATTTATATATTTGAAAAGCTCTTTCAATCATCTACGTAACGAGTACAAATAAGAATAGTAAATTTTTGTTTTAGGAAAAAAAATTCATGGCTCTCAGTAAAAATTCAAGCATGTGCATCGCACATGTGTCATTACTAGTGCATATAATTCTAAGATGGTGGAGATGTTGATACAGAGAGATGTTGCAGAATAAGAACAAGATAGTTGATGATGTTGGCAGGTCAAATAAAACATTAAATATCCAAGTTCATTTCATTGTACCATCCAGATGCATTTTTCACAGATATGATTAGATATATACCTGTCAAGGATTACCCATGCTGCCTTCACATTCCTAGTTTCTTCTACGGCTATCATCTTCGGCGAAGATCCAACTTTAACTTCGACCTCAAATAGAATCTGAGATTTTCATAAAGAAGAAGTTTTCATCAGAAATCTGCATTTATGGAAGTCTTGGAACAGTTCAACCATCAGGGACTATGATGGTAAAGCAGTTTGAACGCTATATACTGTAGGTTAGCAGGATGCAGCAAGCTAGTAGGAACCTATTGCAAACGGCATACATATCTAGATTGTTTCTTGTAAAGTGAGTTATTCTTAATATCTTGCAGTTTAGGTTATAGACTTAAGTGCCTGCCAGAGAAAGAAACTTTAAAGACCCAGACCTTTTTCTCTGCATAGTGATTAGAAATCTTCATCAGCTCCACATTGTTATGGTACTCTTCCTTCTTCCGTGCAACTTCTTCCTCAATAACCTTCCGGTTCGCTCCAAACATCGAATTGGAGTCGACTTTGCTCTTGTATCCCACTGAGGAAATAAGAGAAACAAAAGAAATTAACTTCTTTTTAGCAACTAATATAAATAATTTATAAATGAACGGTAGAGATCTGCAGTTTTTGCTGCAGCTATTCAACCAGTTGTATTTTGCCGCTGTGTTCTTTGTTGTTGTTTTTCGAACTTCAGTAGTTATGCTCATTAGTGAATAAAAAGAAGAAGCATGGAATCTTACGAAATTTTCCGGCTCTCATGAAAGATAACGTACTAGGGGTATTAACCTGGTGAAGAACTCCAAGAAGAATGAGTCTATCTCCGGGCTTTAGCAACAATCCATGCTCAGCCCATGTTATTGCACTGAAACTGATATCTCTTGATGCGTCCTGGATCACCACCACCGTCTGAGATGTCGTGGACATGATCTTCCTTTATGGCATGAGATGTTGAAGTTGCAAAGAAACTGAAAACAGGTGAGTATGGCAAATTAAAATCTCTGGAGTTTCTTATAGGCTTTTCAGGTAATGTTTAATGCCAACATTCTCCGGAGTCTCTGAGGTGTTAGCTGGACTTTTTCTACTGTTCTCACATGTGCAATTATCTTAGTTGATATTTGTAAAACTCAGAACTGAACAGTTCATACCTTAAAAGTATGTTAGGGAGTTCATTTCTATTTCACTTGTTTGGATTTACGGAATTTGACCTTGCAATAATAACTGGATCTCCACTAGACATACAAGGATAATAGATGAAAAGGTAATGAAGTTTGTAACTGAGATAGATGCACAGTGGAAGGAATCCGCTAAACCAAGGAAACCAAATAAAAATTCTAGGCTCAACTGCAATTACACTTTCGGGTTGGATATCTAAGTTTCTGAAATCAGAGGAAGTATTTTAGCAACTTCATTTATTGATTAACTTCGTATTAGTACAACCTTAAGGGTATGGAAAAATATAAGTAGATTGCATCTTCTTTTAAGTTAATTCTTTCTTCAAAACAACTTAAAGAGTTTTCACAAAGCTATATAAAAGGAAATCCTTGGTGATTTTACCAGGACAGGTAGAGATAGAAAAAGAGAGAATGTGAAGGAAGTTTTGGTGGTGGTGATGGTAGATCCAAGTGAACATCTCAGATGCCGGTTCAGCGCATATTCAGATATCTGAAAGTTGGGTCCTCTTAATTATTTGATTTTAAGTAGGAAAGTTTATAATTGCTGAGGTTTCATTTTGTGAATTACTATGCCTTTCCATTTTGCAACCTTGTATTATTCTGTTGAATTATTTGCATGTTAATACTTAATAGGACAAGAAAATGGGAGGCGTTTCTGATAGGGAACGAAGCTTTGAGAAAGAGCCTGCTCTACTAGATGGTAAATTATTAGTTACTCTCTAGTTTTAATTTATTTTACATTGGATTGATGTCATAGTGTCTCTGCTTGTCAAACTGTCTGGGACTTGAGGATGGTGAATGGGGTTTCTCCAGGCTCTTATTGCAACTGTTTTGAATCTCCTCATTCCTCTGAAAAGTCTCATGTTAAGGGGGAGCCGTCCTATTTTGGAAACAAGAAAAAATATTAGCTGTAGCCAAAAATCACACTGAGACACATCTGGAAACAGGTAGTCCAACACTGGTCTGTTTCAGTTCCATGATGGTCAGTTCTCAAGCATTTCTTGTTTCTGGTTTGATTCGGATTTGTGGTGAAACAGGTAAAAATTAGATTCCTCAAGTTTTCTTGTTCTACTTATTTAGTTGATTGGCAGATTAGGCCAGCTATTAAAAAATTGATTTAGTATTGTACATTTGGTATGCTTAATGTATCGTTTATGGCTGTTTTATTAGAAGGAAGCCACACTCGGTTGTCGTGATTAATATTCTTTGACTTTGTACAGTAAAGCCGTCCTTGTGATTTCATTGGTAGTCACAGGCTCGACCAAGGTTTGAAAAACAGCCTATGTAGCGTGTCCGTGAAGGTCACCGATACGCGTGTCTAAATAACACCGATAAATAGTAAAAAACGGCGTTATTTAGACCCGTTATATCCGTTTTCACGCATGTGATAACCGTTTTTCTAAAATTGATTTTTACGTTTTTTTTCGTATTAATAACACTTTAACATAAGTTTTTTAGACTGTTTTTTCCGTTATACCCGTTTTTTAGAAGAAAAAAAATATAAAAATATAATTTTAACGAATTTTTTATTTCTAAAATAAAATATTAAGAATTACAATTAAAAAATTTAAAATAAATGAATAAACAAAAAAAAAAAAAATGCAGTAACAACGTTATTTAGGCCCGATATAACCGTTTTCACGCATGTTAAAACCGTTAGATAGGAAATCCATATTATAATTTATTTATTTATTCTATTTAACCGTTATCACACCCGTTATTTCATAAAAACGTCAAATAAACGCGTTTTTTCCCCTAAACAACGCGTTTTTTTATCCGAAACGTGCTCGCACCCGTCAAAACACGTTATAACAGTCACGCCCTATTACCGTGACCCGACATGTGACCTTTTTTTTAAACCTTAGGCTCAACCCAACACCTCTTTCTCTGATCTGGGCTTTAAGCAGTTATATCGTCATTGATGAAGAATCTTATATTAGGAGAAAGGGTTAGCGCAACACCCATTTATTCCCATCCAAGATATATGCTATGGGGTGACTTAGTAGTGATCGAAATTATCCTTCCTTTAGCATTACGCTTACACTTCCTTAAAAGTAAATTTACCTTCATTTTGTTAGTACTTTTTGACGGTTGTTCATTGAATCACCAACTCGTAAAATGAAAAAAATTAGATCACAATACCAATTTCATAAATTTCCACTAAACCACCATGGAAGTAACGAAACAAACAAGACAATTATCACTAGGTGCCAATCCAAACATTAGTACCAGAGCTACTGCAAAAGTAGTTATTTAAAATCCTCTACATGAAGAAACTCAAAGAGGAAAATGGTACAAACTCCAAACATTATACCCCATATGATCTAATAGGTTGGGAAGAACAATATGAACCTGTATGAAAGAATTTGTTTTTTTATATTACTGATGTTTGGTTTGAACTTATTCAGGTTTAGATCTACTTTGAATCTTTCCCGTGTTAATTAAATTTTAAGTTTGTAGATTTTCAAAATCATAATAACAACAAACTAGTTTCCGTGATTCCCAAAAGCATAGATTACACAAAAGTCTGAAGTACATTTTTAGATTTTATAAGAAAACGAAGTTTATTTTGTTTACTTTTGGGATACATACTATATTGAACAAACTTTTGGATTAGGTAGTTGTGTTCAAATTTTTGAAGTGATATTTCTGTATGTAATTAAAATAAAACCGATTTAGCGTTATTTGAGTGAAAGAGAACGACGAAAAAAATCTTCAAACAAAGAAAGAAAGAGGAAAAGAATTGAATTAAAATTAAAGTGTGTATGATTCGGAGGCCTTAGAAAAGGTGAGTTAGCCAACCATTTGTTAGATGGTTTTGTTTGGTTGGTATTTATAAAGTATGAACTTAAGAATTTTGGGATGATATTGGTTTGTATATTGGTTTTTTTTTTAGGGTTTTGTAATCTTGTGCACCAATGTACAAGATAACAACTAATTATTGGGATTGAAGGTTGTAAACAACGAAAGTAAAAAATAAAAGATGTTGTCAATGTGCATTGGAGAATGTAAAATTTAATAAAATCTTTTAATTTCTTTTCTCCATAGATGCAAACTTTGCATTCTCCAACATCTTCTTTATTTTTATTTACAACTTTCAATACCAATGATAGGCTAAAACCTTGTGCATGTTTTTTTTATGATGAACTAACCTCTATTGTAAATGTAATTACAGATTTAATAGCTAAACTTAGTTTTTTTTTTGTAGCGCGGGATATAACTTACACTCAAACTCCTCCAAATCACTACCACCAAAACTGCCAGAAACGTGTATATATTTTCCCGCCAAATTTCTTTTTGAATTTGAGAAGATGACCTCCCCCTATCCAGTCCCGGTCTGTGTTTAGTAGCTTCCTGGAAATGGGTTACCCCTTATCCAAAGTGAGAGTCCGAATAGCAAATGTCCTTCGGGTTGTATTTATCAACTTTTCGAGCCGATTTCTCCAAAAATGTTTATTGCCCAACAATATCTACAAACACATAAAACACCATAATAAGTACAAAAATGGGTACTAACAATATACACAATAGAGATGAAAATAGACACATTAATGCGTCTATCACTAACCAACCGTAAATGGCCATGTTTCTCACAAATGCATGTTATGGTTGGTTGAAGAAGTTGCCTAACCAACTGTAAATGATCCTGAATCGGTCAAATATAGTTTACGTTTGATAAGAATCTGTAACTTACAAACCGTAACTCTTGAGAATTAATGTTGACATAGTTATAGATGGTCAGGAGGTTCAAAATATTAACCGTAAGTTTGACAACCGTTTGGAGACCTGATGTTGACAGAGTTACGGTTTGTAACAATTGTGCATATTACCAATTGTAGTTTTTGTTTCCCTACATACGGTTGGTTTCGTACTTTAAATTTCTATCCGTAACTTGTGTTTTGAGGCTGATGTGCACTCACATCTCTTTAATTGATTTGAAAATATAGCCGTTGGGACCTATATTTGGTAGTATTTTAAAAATAGATCCGTTACACATGGGAAAAAGAAGAATTGTTGTATATATACACCTCCATGTCAATCATTTTACTTAGACATTACGCCTCCACATCAAACATCTCCTCTTAAACTACCTTCACCTAGATTATGGCTCAAGCTCTTGATTTTACTTCGGAAGAAGATTTATGTATTTGCCGCAACTATGTTCTATACTATCTAAAAAGAGGTGAAGAATGACGACAAGGTGGTCTAGTGAGTGTGGGTTATTGGAAAACCATTTATGAAAACTTTTGTTCCGAAACTGGTAATCCTTATAACCATGATGAGTTAAGTTGTTTTGTCGGTATGGAGATATTCGAGACCAAGTTAAAGAATTTATGGCATTAGTTCGTATTATAGGTCAAATACGACTTAAGGGTGAAACTGAAGCTGAAGTTTTATATAGGTCTATTCAGGAATTGAGATGATGGAAAACATCGAATTTTCAGTACTTATCTCATTTCAACAACCTAAAGGACTTCTATCGCACTCGTAAACCTAAATATTAGTACTTTTGTAATGTCATGTGCTTTAATGAGTTGTAATGTCATTTATATTTGTAGTGTTTTAATGGTATATTGGTTATGATATGGGTCTAGTAATGAAAAAGGGCTTTTACAACAAAAAGGACTTCCCAAGATTATTTACGTCTAGCTGTAGGAGTGCATGGACCAACCGTAAATAACCCTAAAACACTCAAATGAATGTTATTATTGGTTTCCAAAGTTACCAAACCAACCATAGATAATCCCGAATTATTCCTATGGATTTTACGGTTTGTTAATCAGTTCCAATTACGAATCGTAACTCTGGATAACTAGTGGTTTACAAAGTTACGGCATGTTTGGAAGTCCAAATTACTAACCATAACCATAACCATATCAACACTTGTTTTCCAGATTTTTGTGCTTTATAATAGGTTGAGATTTTTGTTAAGGACAAAACCAATTCAAAAAAAAAACTTCATTCATAATGTGAATTATTTAAAATACATATGATATTGTCACTATCCATCACATCACATTTAGTCAAAATACCCAAAATATCTATGCCCCTATAATCATAGTGAGTCATTCAAAAGTTTATCACCCATTCACCATATTTAGGCATCCTCATTGTCACTCTTAACTACTAATGGGTCTTTCCAAAATTCAATACTTCCCGAGAATCGATTACACCAAGACTTGGGGAGTTCGCTGTCACAATCGAATCCATCCCTTAATGGAGGTAATAGGCTTCCTTATTTCGATTGGAGGCCGATATAATGGTTTATTTGCACGTGCCCAATCACAACTCTTTGTGTTGACTATTCTTCATCAAACATTATTCTTGTTGGTGCAAATGTAAAGCTTATTCCATGTGGGATCAAATGAATGACGCAATTTAATCCGTTGGAAAGTAGTTGGCCACATATTGGCATGCTCATCCAATAACCGCTTGTCAAACAAATATCGCATATTAACAGCCATTCTCATGCATAAAACCTCTCATTTAACACCATCTCGGTTTTTTCTCTTTCAAATCTCATCATTGGCTTGTAAAAATTGCGGTGACCATGCACGTAGTTCCAATAACATTTTTTCCTTATATAAGTAAGTTGGTCACAACCCCAAGGTCCAGTTGATCCACGAAGACGTGGTAACCAAAATTCTTATCTCCGTGAGCATCATCTGTGGCATTAAATATACTCACGAATAAAGTTGGGGAGAAAAAGAAGGTAATTTTCATAGATGATGTACAAGTTCCAGATATATCGACCTTCATCATCTCTAGGGGGTGATCTCATTGTTCCTTTTGCAAAACGAACCGTCTCCTTCTCACCACTTAACGAAGTAATTATAGGCTTTACAACCACCAGACCTTTTCCTTTAACATCAACTTTACTTCTTCTAATTGTTTGGAGCAAAAGGTCAGGCCTTATTCCTTTAAAATCAACTTTGCTTCTTTCTAATTGTTTGGAGCGACCGATCGGACCTTTTCCTTTAACATCAACTTTGCTTGTTGAACTTTCTTAGAAGGAAAGCTCGAGACCTTTTCCTTTAACATCTTGACGGCTTGGTTCTTCTTGTTCCGCTTGACTTTTTTTTCTTCGTTTGTTTCTACCTTGAACTTTACTCTCCATATCATCCTACGCTTCATATTTTTTTTTGCAACCGGTCATAACCCGAAGGATATATTTTCTTTGATTCTTCCAACAATTCTCTTGATTTTTTTTCTTCCTACATACCTCTTTCCTTTCATAATAGGCCTCACCTTTTTCTTACCCTTAGGTGGTTCCTTGACATCGTACCTAGTTTGTGGAAACATGAAGTTACTCAAGTTACTCAACCATATTTACCCTTTTCCCCTAGTTAATGTATCATATTTCCCGGCTAGTGCTTTTCCAATGTCGGTATCGGCAAACACTCCCCAAAAATCTTGTTCGACTAATGTTTCATTTAGTGATAGTTGTTGCCAAAAGGGTTCAACATCTTGAGTCGGGATCACGTTGTCTTGGTACTTGGCTATGACATGCTGACATGGGAATCCCAAACTTGTCATGTTAAGACAATCACACTCTTCTCTGTCAAAGTTTCCCAATTTAAAATTGAAAAGACGAGGGTACCCAAATACACCACAATCTTTTAAATATCAACCTATAAGTCTGGTTTCTTAAGTGATCATCCATGGACAAAGTCGAGGTAATACAACTTAAGTCCTATACCTTGTGTGATTGTTTATGGACGAGGTCGAAACAATGCGACAACAAGATATTTACTTGATAATAGTTACAGTAATAACCGATTGAATATTATGATCAATATCAAGTAATTCAGATTAACGTACGTGTATAATTTACCTAATTATTATGTGTGTAATTTACTTAATTATAATAATAATTATAATGCGGAAATAAAGTAAATGACACAACAATATTTTGTTAACGAGGAAACCACAAATGCAGAAAAACCCCGGGACCTAGTCAAGTTTTGAATACTCTCATAATTAAGCCGTTATACAAAATCTAATACCAACTTCGTATAGTTGAGACCAAGTAGATTATCCCTAGCTACTTAGTTTCTAAGTATCCCTGCGCCTTCGACTTCTAGAGTCACGCACGTGAATAGCAAGTCCTTTGGATCATATTCCAAACAACAAAGAAAGAATCTGTTTGGTAACCACTCTAATAAATCTTTGCTATAAAGATATGTGAGTTGTTGAAACAGGCTCTTCCATTTAATCTAATAAACTCATTTGTCTGGTTAGATCAACCTAAACTTTGATTACCGAAATAACCAAATTCTAGATTTTCAATCAATCTATATAGAACTCAAAGAGCAACTATAAAGCGATGTCGATCTCACACAACTAGCCAATCAAGTCTATAAAAAAAACACAATTCTAGTTGGATCCCAGCCGATCAAGGTTTGTGCACTAAATCCACAAGATACGAGAACTAATAAGAAATCTTCTTCATCTTCAAAACTTCTATTGTCTTCAATACCTGCACAACACAACTTAAATCCTCTTGTGATTAATTACACATAGAACGGAGTCTGTTAAAAATGGACTATCACAAGATGTCTTTAGATCAGAAAATGGTTCTAAAGATCGCGCCGATTATTTGATCTAGTTTGAGTGAGCCTTAATGATAAGAATTATGTACATCAAGGAATATCGGTATGGGATATCCTTGAGCATCAAGGAATATCTTTGAACAATTAATGATAAGAATTATGTACATGTTCAAATGATGTCGACATCTAGAAGTTTCTCTCAGCAAACCCTAATTCCAAGTTCACACAAAACATAAAGTGATATGTGAATATTGGAAACTTGGTTTTGCTCCTTGGGATCGGTTGTACCAAATTCACAATGTAGGTTGTGACCGGTTATACCATGCTTCCCAAACTAGGTTGTGACCGATTACACCATGCTTCCCAAAGTAGGTTGTGATCGGTTACACCATGCTTCCCGAAGGTAGCTTATGATCGGTTACACCTTACTTCCCGAGACAGCTTGTGATCAGTTACACATTACTTCCTGAGTTAGCTTGTGATCGGTTATACCTTGCTTCCAAAGGTATCTTGTGATCGATTACAACTAACTTCCCAATGTAGTTTGTGAAAGGTTACACCTTGCTCCACAAAGTATCTTGTGACCGATTACAACTTGCTACATCCTATAGGTCATGACTGGTTAAACCACAATTCTCAACATAAGTTAACATAGGTTATACCTTGTCATCTTGTATTGGTCATTCAAAAGATATTCAATAAAGAACGTGACCAATCATGATTCGTATATGTACTTCCTTTAAACAAATGTTATAAAACATTGTTTCCTAGGATGAAATCAACACCTATAGCTTACACATAATCAAGTAACTAAATACAAAGATTATGTTGATGTCGTATTTACGAAGTTCCAAAAGATAAACGTTTATACTTCGTAATAATAGATTCCTTGACACTTTGATCATAATGATATGACCAAGTCTAATCACTAGAGCATTATATATACAGCTTCGCATGTTATGTTTTCAATGTAATACGACTTCAAAGATACGTTAGGAATGAAAACAAGTCAAGTCAATATTACTAACCTCAAGTGGAAGGATGATGTCCTCGTTGCATTCGTTACTTCTTCTCATTCTTAAGGTCTTCGGATTAATATTTGTACGTCTCAACATTCCTAGACTTTCTAGTCTAACCTAAACGAAGTTGACTCTAGTATTTAATTAAGTGACTCTAGATGAGTTTTGATACTAAAATATGATAACCAAACTTGACATACCGACGCTTGGTGGGTTCAACTGAGCTATGCTCTAACAAAAATGTTGCACTTCGTATATGATCTTATCAATTGCACTATGCGACACTTTATATGTGATTCCCCGAAGCCATGATTGTCTAACAATTTGACGTGTTTTCTACTACATTTTTTTTAAATTCTCCTTAACTCAATCGAGATCACGGAGGAAATATTCGTCCATGGCTTAAAATAACATAACAAATCCACCATCACAACTATGAAGCTTCTTTTTCAACCGGTTGTGAGACGACTCCACCGTACTCGTAGCTTGGTTGTCAAAGTGTTTATATTGGTTCGTGGTCGCCGCTTCAAACTTCTCTTTGTGCGGATTCAATTAAATTTCCAACAAATATTTCACAACACTTGGATAACTTTTCCAATGAGCCACTAACATTTGAGCTCTTTCTTCATGATCTTCCACGGTGATAGAATATGTCAAGGCTTCCCACTCTGTTTTGAAACTAGACCATTTTAGTTCCCCAACTTGTTATCCTTCTTGAATTTTTCTTTGGCTTCCTCTTGTTGATCTACTGGGTAGATTTTTTATTCTCTCCATTTCGCTTTTCTTTGTTGGGCGAACAATGGTTTTGCACTTAGATTCAATACTATTCCACAAGTGGAACGTGTAAAGAAGGTTATGAGCATTCGGGAAAACCCTCTTTCTTCCATCCAACAATGCTTGTTCATTGTCGGTAATAATAACCTTTAAAGTATGTCCCTATACGTAGAATAACTTCACTTGTTCTAGTGCACACACATAAATATTCGAGCTCATATTTCAAGAAGAAAAATACGACATTAAAGGGGAGTTGGTAGAAGTTTGTCCAACAAAGTTCAAGACCGGGAGATCATACTTGTTGGTTTTGTACATGCAATCCATTAGAAGCACTTGATTGGAGCACCGTGCCAACTTTATAAACTCTAGATCAGCCAATAAAAGATGCTTTATTTGTTTATCCCCATCTTCATCATGGAAAACCGAGTAATTATGTGTCTCATCCAAATACCTTAATTGTTGTATCTGATTCCTTTCTTCTAGTTGCTCACTTGGCGTTGTAGATGGTCAGCAAAGTAGAAACATTTAGTGAGTTGTTATGCTTTAAGTTTTAAATGATGGAGGATATCAATAGGTTTCATGCATTTTTGGGTCATTGAATCTACAATCAGTTTTTCTTCATCATTAAGTCGTGTCGCATAAGGATGTTGATAGACGCATTTATGTGTCTATTTTATTCTCGATTTTCTATATTGTCAGTACCCATTTTTGTACTTATTTTGGCATTTTATGTTTTTGTAGCTATTTTTGGAGAAATAAACATTTTTTGAAAAATCAGCTCGAAAAGTTGTTAAAGGCACCCAGAGGAATTTTATTGGCACCCACACTTTGGATAAGGGCACCCCACTGTTATTTGCACCCCAGAATTATTATTGACACCCACTGCTATGAGCACTCCATAAATTGTTATTTCCACCCCAGGGCATTTGCGTTAGGGGGACTCCATCTTCTTCACAGTTCAAACACAAAAATAGCCGGGAAAATAAACCAGTCAGATGTGGAGATTTACTGGATCGGGTTTGGCAGAAATATAGCCGGAGTTTCTGTTGGATTAGGAGTGGTATCCCCCTGTTACTATTAAACAGGGATGGTAACTACTGTACAGTGGTAAAAGAAGGAGAGTTTCGTTATTTTTGGTAAAACATCGGACGAGAAATATTCTCGGATTTTTGGGTTTATATTAGGCAGTTACGTGAGCATTGGGAGAAGGACATATCTCTACAAGATTTATTTTATCTTTAGAAGAAATTCAACAGCTGGAGTAGCCGCGCAGAGGAGAAGAAAAACAGGGAAAGTCCGTGACCTACGGAGAAAGAAAAGTGAAGAAATAAAAAAGATATTCTGGAGATTTAGTTGGACCTATAGTATATATAAGGTGTTGGGAAGTCACATAAAAAATTATCGAGAGTTTGGGGACCTAACAAAGGCGAAGGAAAGAAGAAATCGTAGGTTGTAGGATCGGTTTCTGCTGCTGCAGTTGAAGAACACGAAGAACATTTGACTCATCAGAACTGACGTTTATAAAATTGTCATCTATGCTTTTAAAAACTGTTACGTCTGCGATACATCCTTTTTCTCGTTTACTTCTGTAACAGTGAATTTGCAACACTTATATCCGTTGCAAATCTCTGTGCTAACACTTTTTTACCTCTTTTAATAATCTTTTGAGCTATGAACCATTATTTTGATCAAGTTATTAACATTAGGAGCTAAACCCTTAGCTAAGGCGACGGAGGAAGCCATTGTTCCAAAAAAAGTCGTATATTTCTATTTTTAATGATTTTTGCAATTTCTTTTATGATTATTTTTCTTGAATAAAAATTGTTTTAAGGATTATAATTGAGCAGTTGTGATTTCTTTTGATAGAGCATGCGTAGCCTAGGGTTTTTGATGTTCCATGCTTTGGATTACAATTGTTACTTTGAAAATCTACTTTCGCAACATATTAGAATCACTTTAAACGTAAAGAATTGCATGAATATTAGTTAGAATGAATCACTTTAATTGGTTAATAGTGGAATCCCGAGTCTCAGTGCTTTTTCCAATCTTGATAACAACTTTATTTTGAGTTTTCTAGTTTAATTATTAGAAATTGAGTCTAAATATAATCCTTCACAAGTCCGAGCGGGCGATACTTTTCTTACCACTTTACAACAACTTTCAAAATCACATCAGATGTGTTAGCAAAGTCTCTGCTATTGGGTCGTTGTGACGACCGCATACAACTTTCTTCAAAACCAACTTTTCTCCATGTTGGTCTTAAATTGAAGCTTGAAAGGACATCCGACCTTCTTAATGAAAGTAATATTCTCTTCTTTGTCTTTGCTGTATACACGGTACCCTTTTTTCGCATGACTTTTATGCTTTCCGCTACAATTTTGCGAACCATTCGGGAGTGGCCGTCATTAGTTTAACTGCTATAAACTATCACACACATAATTAACTTGCCTCGTTCTCTAGCCTACTCATTTGCATCGTCTTTTTCCTTCCATGTCCACAAAATAGGTCTAAGAACACAATGTTAGAAAAAAATAGCAATATGAAATTTCTAGAAATGTATTTCAAAGAATAACAATGTATCTATTATAAATCTATCAAGTTGTTTAAATAGTGAAAGGTAGAATCTTCAGTGAGAACTTCGTTTTCTGCAGGTTGGTCATCCATTAGGTAAGGTACATGCACGAGTTGAACCAAAATATCACAACATTAGTTTAAATATGATGAATAATGACACAATGCACACACTTACGGCTGGTATGAAAAACGTCGAGCCGAACCGTAAATTTAACCAACCAATCGTAACTTCATAGTTCCAACCATAACAGTCACTTACCAACATACAAGATAACAGTCACTTAACAACATACAAAAGAAGTTACGGTTCAAAGTGTAACCACCAAGACGAACCGTAATCAGATTTACGGTTGGTATATTTTTTAACCAACCGTAACTTATGCAATAAATATAGCCATGCACATAATGAGTTGCGTTTGGAATATAGAAAACGAGACTATCAACCATAACTAATTTATGGTTCGTCCCGATAAATCCACAACCAACCGAAACTGGTTTTACGATTGTGTTTTTCCCAATTTTAACTAGTTATGGTTGGTAGTTCATCAATTACCAACAGTAATTTGATTATATGAAAAATTCGAACCATAAGTCTCTTTGAAAACGTAAGAAATTAAATATTTTTTTTAACGTATTTTAGATAGTTTTGAGCAATAAAAAGTTCATTGGAGCTAAGTTAGAGGTATACCTGATCATTCTGAGCCGTTGGTTCTTCATTAATTCGGTTTATTTCTTTAATTGGTTGAGATTGACCATCACTTTGGGTTAAAACCTATCTACCATCTCCGGATCTCCATCAAGAGGTATGTACAATTTGTTTTCTCTAACATATAAAGATTCACATACCTCTAATTTGTCACTGAAATCACTCATTTTAGTTTAGTGAATCAAAACCTTAAGGTTTTCAAAAAAATCTCCAAAATTCATTTTTTTCCTCTCCACTTTTTCTTCCCTCCAAACTAACACTTATTCTGACTGGGTCATGTTAACTTATATACTCGTATATAAGTTAACATTAATATTTGTATTGATTCTATCGTTTCTTGTTTTGGAACTCTAAATTTAATTTATTTAAGTAGTCCACTAACAATTATTACTTTGTTTCCATAAATACCCATCAAGTTCAGGCTTTTCGTGGACCTATTGAAATCCAAACGTCAACTTCATCTTCTTTCTCCTCTTACTTTTCTTTACAGAGTTACAGTGAACCCCCATGGAAACTTAATCAATTATTTTTTTTCAAAATCAGTTGTTTAAAATCAGAACCATAAATCTACCATATCATGGCAAAACTCTTAAATAAAATTACTAATTCTTCTGCACCTTACATCAATATCAGATCACTCATACCAATTCAAAAATTAAATCCATTAATTTTAGGCGAAATTAGGTCTTTGAAGATCAATAATTTTGCAATAATTTTCTTCCATATTGTTTTGAGATTGGGTAAACTCATAATAGCTACCCTAATGTTTTTAGGTCAATAGAGTGTCGGTCGATTTCAATTCTTTTTCCTAACTGTTCTTGTCCGTTAGCTTCTCAACCATATAACTTCGATTCGAGCAACTAAATTCTCGGTCACTTGAGAAAATACCAAAATGCTAACTATTATGCTAATTCAACTACAGCTAATCCCTCTTTTTCGGTCAATCACATAGTTCTTGGAAGTGAGATGAAACAATTCTAAACTTGTTTGGAAGTATGGCAAATCGGTTCCAAGATGGTAAATATGAAAAAGGATTTACCAAGTAAAGATGTCGACATACTTTGAACATGTGCAGTAACTCTTATCTTTTATTGTTCAAAGATATTCCATAATAGCTAAAGGAGAATCCCGGATCGAAATAAATTGAGAATCTTTTAATTAAGGTTTTTAGTTTTATATGCTTTTAATTTCCAGCAATTAAAATACATATCTTTAGAAAATAAAAATTGGTAATGTGCATTTACTAATTGGAGATTTTCTACTGAGATTTCGGTCAATATTTGGACAAAGCATTTCCAGGAATTATGGAAACCAAATTTGGTAATATATTGCATATCTTGAGAATATTTTCGGTTTTAGAAATTCCTTGGTGTCCAAACTTCCTTGGTCAATAAATATTGAAGTTTGCATTTCAAGCAAACTAATCCTCTGAGCCAGCAAAACTACCTAGTTGTGTTGTTACTGGTGGAGCCGCCTATTTGGAGAGGAAAGTAACCTAATTAGGCGAAATCTCTTACGACCGCTCGGTTTAAAGACTTCTTTGGGATTGAGAAGCTCTATTAGTACCATTGGTGGGAAACTAGATAATTGTAGTTTATTATTAGTTTTCGATTGATTTGATTGACTAACGATTGTTGAACTTTGATTGCACCTAGTTTGTTTATGCTTGAGAATATTCTCTTCTGATATAGATTCACTCAAACTAGATCGAAGTTTCGACAGGGATCTTTAGATTGTTTATAGTTCTAAAGACGTCTTGTGATAATCCATTGTTAACAGACTCCGTTATGTGTGTGATTGATCACAAGAGATTCAAGTTGATTGTGTGCAGGTGTTTATTGAAGATCTAAGAAGATTTGAAGACGAAGAAGATTTCTGATTTGGGTTCATAATCTTTGGTGTGCACAATACTTGTTTCGGCTGGAAAAGAATCCAACTATAATCGATTTATCTTTGTGATAAATTTGATTGATTAGTTGAGTAGATCGACATCAATACAATTCTTTGTGATTAAAAGTATTGATTGCAAAATCTTGAAAATTACTTTGGTAGTTGTTATTTGATCTAAGGACCTGACAAAGGAGTTTATTGGGATAAACGGAAGATCCTTTTGTCAAACTCATATCACTTGATTGAAAAGAGTTGTTACCGAACAGATTTGTTGTTCCTTTACTGTTTGGAATACGAACCAAAGGAATTGTCCCAAGGCGTGACTTATTGCAAGTTGGAGGCGTAGGGATACAGACGGAACTAGGTGAACTATAGGTTTAGTTGCTTGGTCTCAACTATACGAAGTTGGTTTAGATTTTGTATAGCGGATTAATCCTGAGAGTATTCAATTCTGGACAAGGTCCTGGGGTTTTTCTGCATTTGCGGTTTCCTCGTTAACAAAATCTTGCTGTGTCTTTTACTTTTCTATTTCCGCAATTATAATTGTTTTATTATAATTAGAAGTAAAATACACAAACGTTAATTCCTATTTACTTGATAGCAATCCTATTGTGTTTGGTTAAGTCCGGACCTTTTATCAAGTAAACATACTTCGTTGTTGTATTGTCTCGATCTTGTATCCATAGTCAATCACACAAGTTATCTTGTTATCGTATTATGTCGATCTCGTATCCATAGACGATCACATGAAGTGTGAACCGATTAGTTGTATTGTATCGACTCATTCCATAGACAATCACTTTCGGAGAAAGGACTTATAGGTGGAAAAGTTTTAGATTGAGGTATATTTGGGTACCCTCATCATTTTAGATAATAGCTACACACTAAAAAATCTGTGGATAATAGCTGCGCTATAAAAAAATTATGTGGATAATATCTGCACGTTAAAAAATACGAAGAAAATATTAAAAATCATTTAAGGAATGAAAATTCTATAAAAACGAATATTTGGAAATTGTATTTATGCTCGTTGTGTGGGTCTTTCAAAAAGCTTTCTAAATATATAAAATTTGAACAAGCAATTGGGGGATATTTTACTGTAGTTGTCGGCATGATTTTTTAATGCCGGCAGTCAAAATCGACATGTTTTTTCCATGCCGGCAGCTATAGTAAAATATCCCTCAATTATTTTGCATATACCCCTATTGCTCGTTCTAAAATTTGTCAAAGTCCTATGTATGATTTGTGAGATATGTTATATTTAAGTTTGTTTGACAATTGTATCCCTAAAAGAGAGTTTATGTCCAATTTTATTATATTTTTACACATAAGGGTATTCCTGCCATTATTATTTTTTTATTAAATGACATCATCAAACATCTTTGTTCATATGACTCTTTTCTTGTGAGGTCATTTCAATAAAGTGGTTAATTTTTTTTTAAAGTGGATTTCAAGTCCAATATCATAAGAGTAAGAGAGAGCGATGAGAGGGCTAAACACTTAATTTCCACTTACATTATAAAAAACATTTAGATAAGGGGCTTTTGAAATCACTAACATGTGACCCGTTTTTGTCCTATTACAACGCCCCTCCATTGGAATGTGAAGCCCCTATACGAGATTCTTATATATATATATATATATATATATATATATATATCGTATTTCGTAGTGGTTTTTGTTTCTACTACTAGATTTGTGCCCGTGTACGCGCTAGATTTTTTTTTTTTTTTTTAACTTTGTGTGTGAGGGGTTTCGTCCCTCCCCTTGACGAAGGAAAAAGAGTACAACGTGATAGTCCAGCAAAATACCTTTAACTATGATGCTCCTCCTGATAAGTAATTCAATTGAATCTTGTCTTGCAAATCTTCGAGTTGAGACTTCCCAATTTTGATGAACGGATTTCTCGAATGTAGAAAATTGTTGTGCTTTCATGATATTTTTTTTCCGGTTGATGAAGTCTTCTTTTGTTTTAGTCTTCTAATAGTAGTGTTCTTGAGTCTTCACGCTTCTTTCAATACATTGAGGACTTGTGTCTTGGATTGCTAGCTTCTCGGAGATGATTTGCAGAAGTAGTTGATGTAGTCTCTTCAACAAAGTGCCAATATGTAGGTACATTACCACGGATGAACAAAATTTGTGATCATACCATATATGGGTTAGAATGATATCCAAATTCATAGGAGATGGTTAAGTTGATATGATCTAACAAAATGACCTAATGGTGGGAATCCACCAAATATAACCAAAAGTACAACTCCCCCTATGACCATCATGTTGAATAAATTGCCTCACTTAAACCTTTCCAATAAAAACCCAATGGGAGAAAAATATACGGACGAAGAAAAAAAAACACAATATCAACATTTTGAATCAAAATTCATCGTCAGCGAGATGTTGCCTCATTAAAATCTTATCAGGAAAACCACATGGGACAAAACCTGGAACGAAGGAAAAAGAGTACAACTTTTGATGATTTATGGATGCTAACCAAACTATATGAGTTTTACAGAAAATAAGCATCAAAATAATAACTCTGGTATATCTCAAAGACGAGTTTATGCTAGCATAATTCTAACTGCAGATTTAAGAAAGAAAATAAAATAGAATTTATGCTGCTAAATTAAGCATGGATTTTAGTGTTTTTAAGGACTCCTCAAGCGACCTATAAAGTTGATAGCATCAACTAATCCGGATTTTGGTACTTTTGTTGATGGTGGATTTTCGGCAAGGGCTAAAATTGTAAAATCATGATACTGCATGTTTATGACCCGACTTCAGGAATGCATGTGCCGATTCATATTTTATGATCCGTGAACCGTTTCACGACCTCTGACTAAGTGAACATTCCTCTCAGAGCTATGATGAATATGTTTCTCGAAAGGCCTCCCAGCTGAGCATTCGATGCTTCACACATTTCATCATCACCTATACATAGAATAAAAATGATTGGGCGGTTCCCTAGACATAATGTTTGTTAGGGAGCTTAACGCCTTCAGGACGTCGCGCTGCACGTTGTTCCCTGACTACGTAGAGAGACCGTGTATAGAATCTTGATGATTGGGCGGTTCTCTTGACATAATGTTTGTTAGAGAGCTTAACTCCTTCAGGACGTCACACCGCCCGTTGTTCCATGACTATTCACCCCCTCAGAGCGAGTATGATGCTTCAATTATCTCATATCTCGATTCTGCAATAGATTAATTCTAGCGTGTCATTCATCACCTGAATTCCTAGAAAATAATCTATTCTATCTCATTACTCTGTTCCATGGCTGATCCCCAGCTGGATTCCATGGATTAGTAATAGATAACCATTTTATCTCATTACTCCGTTCCCTGAATCCCAAGCTGGATTTCATGGATTAGTAATAGATACTCAACTCATTTTATTACTCTGTTTCATGAATCATTCCCAGCTGAATTTCATGAATTAGTAATAAATATTCAACAATCGGGCGTCTGGGCCACCACCGAGTAAGTCCCGAGAAAATGGTGCAAGTGTACTTGGCAATAATGCACGAACGAGCATTCGAAAATATGGACAAACGAGGAACTTATGAAGGAAAATAATAAAATAAACAAGAGGCGTGGGACCGGGCCCACCGGACGGCCGTTCATGCCGCCGTTGCCAGTCCCCTCTTCCATTATTTTATTTTATTTTAATTTGTTTCCTTCATCTCATGGAAACTCCTTCATTTGAGCAAACTCCCTCGTTTGAGCGAAACTCTTAGTTTCTCCATACTTTCATCGAACAAAATAGGGAAAGGTGTCACGGGACCGGTCCACCTAGCCGGCCGGCCATGCCCTAGCCGTGGCCGGTCCCACACCTTACAATCCCTTATTTTCTCATATTATTATTTCCTTCATCTCATGGAAATCCATCGTTTGAGCGAAAACCCTAGTTTATCAATATTTTCTCAAATAATTCTCAAACCATGGAATAGCCAAAAAGTCAAATGGTCACATGACCGACTGGGCTTCTCACGTCAAAAAATTAAAATATTATTATTTTAATATTCTAAAAATATCGGTCGCATGAGCAAAATTCTACTTGCTCATTCGAGCAAAATTGAGAGTTTCAGTCAAGATCAAACTCTTCTGAAAATATAAAATATTGCTCAAACGCGCACCAGAAAAAACCAAAACTCTCAGGACTGAAACACAGGCAGTATGGTGACACAGGCATGCCACCTTGACCGACCAAGGTCGACCCTTAGGCTTGCAAGGAGCCGGTCTCACACAACTTCATAATTTTGACCTAATTTGCTCTCAATTGTTCGTATTGGGTCCAAACTCTCTCCAACCAACTTGGGATTTGCTCAATCGACCATCAGCTGATCCCAAGACCACCAAGGGCCGGTCCCATGACCCCTTGTTCGATCCCTCATCTCTTCATAACTAAGTTTTACTACCTAACGCTCATACGAGCACTATTTTAATAAATGATTAAACCAGCATTTGATCATCTGTTCACCAACTGGTCAACAAAAGACTTTGGTGCATGATCACTCGAGCACTTGGGCGCTACATGGTCAACCATCATCCCATGTAGCCGGTCACTCCTTCACTCAGTGATTTATTTTCAGTAAATCATCAATTGATCAAAATTAGGGTTTCGATCAAATGCTCTGTAAATCATAATTCTGAGCGAGTTCAAACACTAATAATTTTATGATTATCCAACAATCAACATCTGGGTTAAATATATAATATTCGGTCCAGCTACCAATATTTTAATTAATATTTTATTTGGTCACATTACCAATATTTCATCAAATGAGCAATACTTGCTCAGATGCTCGAATATTGATTCAACTATCAATATTCAGTAATTTATCGAATGAGCAATACTTGCTCAGATACTCGAATATTGATTCAACTATCTATTCAGTAATTTATCGAATGAGCAATACTTGCTCAGATGCTCGAATATTGATCCAACTATAAATATTCAACAATTCATCATACGAGCAATATTTGCTCAGAGTATCAATATTCATCATATTGATTCAACTATTAATATCATTCATTCGAGAACTATACGTCCCAGCAGACATGTTCAATTCATGAATCCTAGGGAATTCAATAATCATGCTCGACTGACCAATACTTAGACTCATCGTCTAATCAAGTCAACGACTGACTAATCAAATGCACGCCTGCTTTGCAGACTCCACGTTCGTGAGACATCAATCACGTCACATGGGGGATATTAATTAAGGGTTTGGTATGGCGGCCTACAGAACGTGTGTTCATCCACGATGATAAATGTGAGTAAGTCATGCAAGCAGTTGAGGGAGTTAGCAAAGTAGTGGGTGGACAATCAACCAAGTCTCTGCACCACCTGGAACTGGTTAAACCATGATTTCTCACTTTCCCACTCTTTCACTCGAGCAACCGTCACACTTACTGGAGATCAATGTGTCTACAATTCTTGCAATATAAATAAGTCTCTGAATCCACGATTGAATAACAGAAGAATTCTGATCTGAGCAATCACTCTCAATAATTCAATCAATCAACCAGAACTTATTCGAACTCAACAGTTCGTAGAAAACTTGCAGAAACCCACAACACATTCACAATCCTTTATCATCATTGATCTCGCACACTTCTCAGCTTCCCTCATACGGATCAACCTTCTTCCCTCTTTGTGACCGAATTGACTCTGGAACGGCCATTTTCTTGGTTTAGGCCGGAGTCCTACAGATTGATCTCTCGAACTCAAAGCACTCCCGTGCAGTGCATCTGTTTGAGGTTAGGCAGTTTTCTCGGTTGAGGAGCTTCCGTCCGCACGATCGTCTCTCCATTCCCTAAAAAACCAGCGAACCATGTTTCCCCATCTACAGATTGGCGACCATAGTGGGAGATCAATCTCTCGGTTCCAATCTAAAACTTTCACAAAATGGTTGATCTTAGGTCAGGTTCAGTTACAAATCCTAACCCAAACAATGCTAGCACTTGCAATAATGGTGGTACTCCAGAAACTACTCTCGCTTCCAACAACGGTACTGGCGGTACCACTCCTCCTCAAACTAACATCAGAAGTAACCCTCTCTTCGTCCGGTCTCCCGAGGAAATCATAGAAAATCCGCCTACCATAGCTTATCTTATGAAGGTGCAAGAAACTCTCGCCAATAATCAGACTGATATGGCTACCACTTAGAAGGAGTTATGCAATTATCTCAAAAATCTCACAGACAAAATGTCAGAGAAAACTTAGGACGGGTTGGAGAAAGGAAAAGCCAAAGAAACATCCCCGGCTGCTGATTCCGAAATCTCTCCAATTCATATGGTTAGTGATGATGAAGTCCGAAAAGCTGAAGATAACCTACCAGAGAAGGAGTCTGCAGGTTTCTTCACTCGTGAAGATCTAAAACGCTTTCTGGAGGATCGAGGGAAAGGTAAGACATCATGTGTCCATCGTCACCAACCTCCGTATCCCGCTGCTTTGCAAAGAATTCCTCTCCCAAAGGGCTACACTTCTTCAACGTTTACACTCTACAATGGAACAGGGAATGCCCGAGAACATGTTTATCGATTCCTGGAAGCATTAGGAGAACACGAACACAACCATATCGTACGTTTGAAGGAATTCTCATAGTCTCTGACAGGTCGAGCATATACTTGGTACAACAACATTGTACCAGGGAACATCACTAGCTGTGGAGAAATGGTTAATGATTTTTACCGGAAATACTTCTTCGTCTCAGAGCAGATTACTCTCTCTGATTTAGGAAGAATGTCTCAGAAGAACAATGAACATCCGAACGACTATGTAAAGAGGTTCAGAACCCAGGCCCTGGATTGTCATGGCCCGAATGTCACTGAACAACAACTAGTGGACTTGTGCATCAATGGAATGATCCCGATTTACAGAGCCTTGCTGGAAAATCTCCGGTTCCAGACTTTCTCAGAACTTCATGAAGCAGCCAAGCGATCAGCAACTACTGCTCCGGCCTTAATAGAAAGAACAAGAGCTACAAAAGTCGAGGAACCGCGAGAAACTCGAGGCAGTGCCAGGCGCCTGATAAACAAGCAGTATAATCTCCAACCTTCCATGAATGTTGCTGAAGGAAGCAAGAGGAAATCCGAAGCGCGGCAGCATAAGAATGCTCCTCCAACGTCCCATCCTACAAAAACACCAAGGAAGGATAACCAAGCTCGAAACGCACAAGCACCTACTCAGCTTCAGCAGAATGACCAGGAAGAACCAGACTTTCCTTTTCCCATTGAAGAGGTGATCGAGCTATTGGAAGTATGGATTCAAGACGGTGAGATCAAACTACCTCCCGTTAGGAGAGAGCCGACAGAGGAGGAAATGGAGAATCCGCGCTACTACCGTTTTCATAGGTATGTCAGTCATCCAATAAGTGATTGCATAACTTTGAAACACATATTCAAAGAAAAAGCCGATTCAGGGGAACTGGGGACTGAAGGAGTACACAAGAATCCTCTCCCAATTAGAACCTTCACACTCTCTGAGCAACCAGTGAAGGAAGCAATTTAGTCATTGATCGAGCACATCTGCGAATTGATTTATCTGTCAAAGGCTCAAAGGAAGGACATGTTCACGGCTTTGAACCATGTAGTCTGTCCATTCCAGAAGCACTCCCTGAACCTCCGGTCACTGACAAAGAGATGTATGACTGGGGACTTCTTACCACAGTCAATCTCAAAGGAAATGAATTCAGAAGAGGGTTGATCGATGTTGGCACGACTGTTAATATTATCCCTTTGAAAACTCTCAGAGCTGCAGGCATTACTCGACAAGAAGCTACTGATGCTCCTGTCTCAGTCAGAGATCACAAAGGAATATCCAGGGATGCGTATGGTTACATCATTCTCAAAATGAAAACTGGTTCAACCTGGGTGGAAACCAAATTTCACATAATTAGGGAGGACCCAGGATATGATATGATCCTCGTACGTACGTGGATTCATGCTGAAAAGGTAACTCCAACACCTTTAATTGCACATTTCTCTATTGAAGAAAGCTCTGATTCGGAAGAAATAGAGGATACTCCATCGTTCGAGCATCTGGAGGAAGTCAAAGCCTTGATGGAGATGACACAAAAGCTTAAAGAATACGCACATGCATTCCTCAAAAGGTTCCGCACTCAGGCAAGTTTTATTCCCCCTCATATGTCCATATTATCAACTTTCAAACATGCTGCCCTGGTCCGGGGACTTTACTCCACCAACAACCTAGCTGTTGCAAGATGTTACGAATGGATAACCTCACCTCAGCAATATTTTACTAAATAGTTGAATTTGGAACCTCTCAAAGTGGAGCATCTCACTGAAAAGCTTGTTGCTGAAATGATGACCGAACACAACAAGCAGTATCCTAGATATTCTCTCTTGCACGAGTGTCCATATGTTCCACAAGATTGGAAATATCCACAAACATGGAATCCCACTGTACGAGGAATTCCGAACCATCAGAAAATATTCAGGGCACGGACGATCAAGCCTAAAAAAAATCATGAAGGGGATTTAGTTTTCAAAGCAATTAAACGCAATTTTCATTCTGCAAGAAAGTCTAACTGGAAAGGGCCTTTTATGATTGCTAAGTCGATGGTTGGAGAATACTACAAGTTGGCTGAGATGAATGGCAAGACGAGTGTACCAGTGATACAGGAGAATTGGCTCAAAACCTTTGACGCCTGAGACATTTAGCATTTTGGGTGTTATGTGTTCAAGGCACGAACGAACGCTCGAGACACCCAATGCATTTTAGGATTTTCTTTCACCTGTATCTTCAATTCCTCCAAAATGTTTGCAATATTTGCATCCAGTATTTGAATTCACCAGTTTATCAAAGTTCTTTTATTTAAAGAAAAAATCTCTATCAAATCTAAAAGAAAATCCTCAATTACTCACCAATCAAAGAATCAAAACCAAAATAAAACCTCATATCTCTCAGAAGTTTAAGGTTCAAGAGATTATGGAAAGGAAACTAAAGGAAATCAACAAAGAAAGATTTTTGCTCCTCTACAATCTTCAGGTCTCGCAAGGAAGCTTACTCTAACTTCAACTCTTCAATCAACTGGGTGATCCTAGCCTCCTTCTTCATCACAGCGTCACTTGTTAGAGGTACATTATTCTAGACTGCTTCTTTAATGGCTTCAATTCTCTCATGAAGCCATCTTACATTGAAACCCAGTTCCTCAGAATTCTTCAAGTTGTACTCCCAATCAAAGAGTACATCTGGAGTAACAGTATTTCTAGCTTTGGTTCGTATATCATCTATAACACGCAAGATAGCTCCTACTTGCCTGGTTAAGAAGTAAACACATTTTGGGTCTTTGGTAACGACGATTTGGCCATACATCCTCCATATCTTCTCGTACAAACCGGCATACCCAGTAGCAACGCTAAATCCACCAACCAATTCATGGTACGGGAGTAACTCACCGAATTGAGGATCAAAAGCAATCCCTTCATTCGAGTATTTATGAATGATCATACGAGACTCGACCATTGGAGCAGTTTCTTCTATCAGTGGAGCAGTAGCAATCTGAGTTTCCATCTCTTCGAAAACTTCAGTAGCAATCTCTTAATGACCTTGAGGTGCAGAGGTGTTTATGCCATCATTTTGGTTCGTCGTATTGTTCGAATCATCATTGCTAGCTCCGTTATTCTCATCTTCGTCATTTTGCACCTGATACGACAATTATGTTAGTTAGCTTACTTCATGGTTGGAATTCAAATGACGATCATAAAATTAAGCATACAAATGAATTAACACCATCTAAGTTCTTTATTATGCATCCAAGATACAAGAAAATGGTGTAAAGATTCAAGAAACACGTTTTGCAACAAGCTCATCTGAGGAGATTTTACACTGCCATGTATAAGACGACAAATTGGGAGCAATTGGTGAGGAATTAAAGGTTTCGTCATATAACATTCTCTTCATATGGATGCTTTCTACAAAATATCCAAATCTCATGGCAATCGGATAAACGAGCAAAGAGATGTGGCCGAAACATTGAACTACATGTCAGCTGAAAAATTTCTAGAAGTCTCCTGGAAGTTTACTATTTCGCCAATTTCTGCCCCTAAACATGCTCAAAACTCAAAAAGCTTCTTTGAAAAAATCTTTAAAAAATCCTGGGCATGAGAAAATTGGGATAGACCATAAAAATCCGACATCGGACGAAGATTCTACAACATTTTTACTAAGAAGCTGAATTCTGGATTTTCTGGTGACGTATTTCGGCAAAATTTCTCGTGTATTCACATGGATTCTCATTCATTCATTCACAAATCAGTAATTTATACTTCTATGAAGAGAGTATAGGAGGAACGCTTACTTGAGGTGTTTCTAAGCCGCTCGGAGGATTGATGTTATCGAAATCATCATTAGTAGCAATATTATCTCCATTCGATTTCGGGTTTGAAGGTTCTCCATCTCCTCATTCCCCAAAGAAGAATGCGCATCATCAATATGTTGTTTATCCGCGATAATATCCTCCTGGATACATCAACAACAAATATTATTATTTCATTCAAGGAGATGCCATGATCGCTTGCACGAAAGAGATACTTACATCGACTTCTTCATCGGTGCTGGATTCCTGAATTGTTTGCCCGGGAGACAGATGAAGACCGTCAATGATCGATGGAGCAAAATTCTGAAATAAATTAACAAATATTTGTTTTGGGATCCTAATTGCACGGATAATAAAAACCGTGATAAAGGAAGCGCTAACAACTCACCAAAGAAGCGGCTGGGGACTGCACACTATTCGGTAACATCTTGTAATTCCTACTTCTGGGTTCTCCGCCTCGGAGACTTTCTTCAATTTCCGTGAAATCTATAACAATTCGAGGTCTCACTGCACGACTGCCCTATGGTAAAATTAACGAAATGATTAGGAGGCAATTACTATGTCTTCATAAAAGTCATGAGAAACATACTTACTTGTGAACATCCTGGAAGTGCATTTCGTTTATCACCACTGGAAGGATACTTCGATCTCGGTCGATCAGAAACCATCTCAACAGAAGGAGGTTCTTGTACCGGAGTTTGAGCAACCATTATAAAATCATGTAAACGATCAAGTTGCTGATTCCATAAAATTATATAACCTAGGGTTGCATAGGCGACCCGGTCAGAGCAAGGATACAAATATTCATGCCCATTCAAATGCGTACAATCTAAAGAAGCTTTAAGTTGATCGACTGATGGCTTTTCTTTCCAAACATCCGACACACACTGATCAAGATCCATTTGTCGAGCTTCTCTATCGATGTTGTATTCCTCCACCAGAAACTGTCCATTTATTACTGATACTAAGTAACCAGGAGTACAACTCAGTATGAAGGATCTCTCACCATCACTCAGGTCTGTACCGGATTTCAAAGTGACATTTTCTTCGGCACCATTAAAAGTGATCAACTGTGAGACAAAAGAAGGAACCGACACCCAAGGACGAAAATTAAACTCAGACTCATTGTCAAGGACACTGGTAAGGCGTGTCTTGTGTCGAGGCTTCTTTATAGACCAGCGTATAATCCTGGCATTATCTTTCTCAGAGAAAACGTAACGAGTATCAACATTCGGTCCTTGCAAGATGCTATGAGGAATTGGTGCATAATTCTTGAAGCACTCCCACAATAAGGGTTGGAGAAACATTGTATTAACATATGTTTCAACTTTCAGAAAACCATTGGAAACACTGGAGTCCACGACCAAGGAATCTAAATTGGAGAATAGTGAACCCAAGAACAGACTAACAACGGGAAGTTTCTCAACTTGAGCTATCTTAATGGCAAAAGAAATCACGAATAGCTTCAACAAGTTTCCATTATCTTCAAATACATATCTGGATAACCACAGGCATAAGAAAGCAGCAATATTTAATATACCATCCACAGGTCTTTCAGGAGTTCCATCTCTCGGCTACCAATGCTTCAACCATTGAGCATAAAAATATTTGCTGGATAATTTGTTAATGTCATGCATCGTAGCTGTCAAGACATCAGATATTGCATTCTCGTCTGCCGAAAGTGCTGCAAGGAAATTACCCGTGACAGGAAGATGCAATAAAACAACCACATCCTCTAAAGTGATGGTAAATTCTCCCCACCTTCATATGAAAGTATGAGTAGGAACACACCAACGAGAGAGCAAAGCTACTATACCTCTCACATCATGGTAAACCGACAAATCTCCAGCTGCTTGAATAGCTCGTGTCACCTGTGCATGATCCAACATGGTTCTCACATGATTATACCCCAACATATGTCTTTCCCATCCGGAGAAGTCTGTTAAAGGTTTTCGGGAAAGCTTGAAGTCTATTTGTGAAGCTTTATAATGCCCTCCTTGTAGACAGAATCGAGTGATCGCTCGAGGAGACACCAATTTCCTCTGAGCAATATCCATGGGATCTATAAGAAGACGAAATGAAGAACCTATGAGACGTTTTTCAGGCTTATACTGAACCACAAAGAACTTGTCATTTGTGTTTGGAATATTCTTTGTTCAAAGTGCTTTTTCTTCTTTGTCAACGGAAGTTCCATCTAGAGAGGTATCATTTCCTGAAGTTGCATCTATGGAAGTATCATCTCTGGAAGTGTCATCTTTGGAAGTGCTATCATGGGAATCAGTCATCTTTGCAAAGTCGCTGAAACATCCATACAACATTTCTACTTCAGTATAACATTCGTAGATGCAAATTTCATCAAAGCGGTGGAATTAAAGTACAACAAATAATAAGGATGCTCACATCAGCGTCTACAAAAACGTTAACTCTCCAACTCTTATCTGTTTACAGTTTCACTAATTGTAGTGACTATGACACGAAAATTTCAAGAGTCTGTTTGCTTCTTTGAACCTACAAAGACGAACAAAAAATCTTATTATTCAAAATCATAATTTGATTTTCATGTGAACAATTCACGAAATTTCCATCATGTGAGCAATTCACATAATTTTCACTGTGTGAGCAACTTCCACCGAGTGAACACTCACTGATTCTCGTACATACACTATTAAATCACAAAATCTATACAGACAATATTTTATCAAAAATTGTTTACTTCTAGCAATTGCTAAAAACCGAAACTTGATTTTACAAAATATTAAAATTTTGTGAATAACTCACGTGTATTTTCTTTTACGTGAGTTAGCAATTCACGAAAATTTCAAAAAAAAAAGAAAGAAAAAATACGTGAGCAGGTCACGTATATATATAAAAAAAATCGCTCGAACGAGCATTCGTCTATCAAACGGAGTCTTTTCTATTTTTTGCAAAAGTCCACATATTCCAAATAAATTTTGATTTTCATGAAAGTTCATAAACAAAATTTATCATTAGACACAGGTCTATTTCAAAAAAAAAAAAAACTCTCCTAAGTTAGGGATTATCGTTCGTTTCCTAAACCGACGGACGTCTGTTTGCTTAAAAAAAAAATTCATGAAACTTACGCATGCATATACACATATGAGATTTTGTTTCATGAACAACTCACGAATAACACACATCAAAAAAAAAAAAATCGCTTACCTGAACTGGTCGGAGTTGGTCGGAACTTCGCTGGACGGTGACGGCGACGGTCGGCACCGTTGAAAATTTTTCTCCTCTTTCTCTGTTGCTCGGACGTGAAGAGATCAAGGGGGAGGGTGGTCGGTCAGCTTAAGGAAAAATAAAATTTTTTTAGGGCTTCTTCCCTTTTATATCAATTTTATTTCCAAAAACCTAATAAAACAAGGATTTCCTTTTATGGGCCCGGGCCAGTAAACGCTAAACCGACCAAAACTGAACGTCTGACCATCCAAATCAACAGTGCTTCGTCTCTCCGTGCTCACGGGATGACACTCTATCATATTACCAGAGTCCTTACCTGGGCATTTGCTCGTACTTGACATCATTTGAGCAAATCGGGGATTTTGAAAATGCCTTTGTACGACTAAGTTCAACTACTTATCTCGTCTACTGGAAAATCACCATCTAGTGCTTACCGCGGAACATGACTGTCCCTCACTAAGCAGGGGACTTAATGTTGATGGTGGATTTTCGGCAAGGGCTAAAATCGTAAAATCATGATACTGCATGTTTCTGACCCGGCTTCAGGAATGCATGTGCCGATTCATATTTTATGATCCGTGAACCATTTCACGATCTCTGACTGAGCGAACATTCCTCTCAGAGCTATGATGAATATGTTTCTCGAAAGGCCTCCCAGCTGAGCGTTCGATGCTTCACACATTTCATCATCACCTATACATAGAATCAAAATGATTGGGCGGTTCCCTAGACATAATGTTTGTTAGGGAGCTTAACGCCTTTAGGATGTTACGCTGCACGTTGTTCCCTGACTACATAGAGAGACCGTGTATATAATCTTGATGATTGGGCGGTTCTCTTGACATAATGTTTGTTAGAGAGCTTAACGCCTTTAGGACGTCACGCCGCTCGTTGTTCCATGACTATACACCACCTCAGAGCGAGTATGATGCTTAAATTATCTCATATCTCGATTCTGCAATAGATTAATTCTAGCGTGTCATTCATCAACTGAATCCCTAGAAAATAATCTATTCTATCTCATTACTCCGTTCCATGGCTGATCCCCAGCTGGATTCCATGGATTAGTAATAGATAACCATTTTATCTCATTACTCCGTTCCCTGAATCCCCAGCTGGATTCCATGGATTAGTAATAGATACTCAACTCATTTTATTACTCTGTTTCATGAATCATTCCCAATGAATTTCATGAATTAGTAATAAATATTCAACAATCGGGCGTCTGGGCCACCACCGAGTAAGTCCCGAGAAAATGGTGCAAGTGTACTTGGAAATAATGCACGAACGAGCACCCGAACGCACGAAAAAGCATTCGAAAATATGGACAAACGAGGAACTTATGAAGGAAAATAATAAAATAAACAAGAGGCGTGGGACCGGGCCCACCGGACGGCCGGTCATGCCGCCATTGCCAGTCCCCTCTTCCATTATTTTATTTTATTTTAATTTGTTTCCTTCATCTCATGGAAACTCCTTCATTTGAGCAAACTCCCTCGTTTGAGCGAAACTCTTAGTTTCTCCATACTTTCATCGAACAAAATAGGGAAAGGTGTCACGGGACCGGGCCACCTAGCCGGCCGTCCATGCCCTATCCGTGGCCGGTCCCACACCTTACAATCCCTTATTTTCTCATATTATTATTTCCTTCATCTCATGGAAATCCATCGTTTGAGCGAAAACCCTAGTTTATCAATATTTTCTCAAATATTGCTCAAACCATGGAAAAGCCAAAAAGTCAAATGGTCACATGACCGACTGGGCTTCTCACGTCAAAAAATTAAAATATTATTATTTTAATATTCTCAAAATATCCGTCGCATGAGCAAAATTCTACTTGCTCATTCGAGCAAAATTGAGAGTTTCAGTCAAGATCAAACTCTTCTGAAAATCCAAAATATTGCTCAAATGCGTACCAGAAAATACCAAAACTCTCAGGACTGAGACACGGGCAATATGGTGACACGGTAATTCCACCTTGACCGACCAAGGTCGGCCCTTAGGCTTGCAAGGAGCTGGTCCCACACAACTTCATAATTTTGACATAATTTGCTCTCAATTGTTCGTATTGGGTCCAAACTCCCTCCAACCAACTTGGAATTTGCTCAATCGACCATCAGCTGATCCCACGACCACCAAGGGCCGGTCCCATTACCCCTTGGTCGGTCCCTCATCTCTTCATAACTAAGTTTTACTACTTAACGCTCACACGAGCACTATTTTAATAAATGATTAAACCAGCATTTGATCATCTGTTCACCAACTGGTCAACAAAGGACTTTGGTGCCTGCTCACTCGAGCACTTGAGCGCTACATGGTCGACCATCATCCCATGTAGCCGGTCACTCCTTCACTCAGTGATTTATTTTTAGTAAATCATCAATTGATCAAAATTAGGGTTTCGAACAAATGCTCTGTAAATCATAATTCTGAACGAGTTCAAACACTAATAATTTTATGATCATCCAGCAATCAACATCTGGGTTAAATATATAATATTCGGTCCAGCTACCAATATTTTAATTGGTCACATTACCAATATTTCATCAAATGAGCAATACTTGCTCAGATGCTCGAATATTGATTCAACTATCAATATTCAGTAATTTATCAAATGGGCAATACTTGCTCAGATGCTCGAATATATATTCAACTATCAATATTCAGTAATTTATCGAATGAGCAATACTTTCTCAGATACTCGAATATTCATTCAACTATCAATATTCAGTAATTTATCGAATGAGCAATACTTGCTCAGATGCTCGAATATTGATCCAACTATCAATATTCAACAATTCATCATACGAGCAATATTTTCTCAGAGTATCAATATTCATCATATTGATTCAACTATTAATATCATTCATTCGAGAACTATACGTCCTAGCAGACATGTTCAATTCATGAATCCTAGAGCATTCAACAATCATGCTTGACTGAACAATACTTAGATTCATCGTCTAATCAAGTCAACGACTGACTAATCAAATACACGTCTGCTTTGCAGACTCCACGTTCGTGAGACATCAATCACGTCACATGGGGGATATTAATTATGGTTTTGGTCTGGCGGCCTACAGCACGTGTGTTCATCCACGATGATAAATGTGAGTAAGTCGTGCTAGCAGTTGAGGGAGTTAGCAAAGTAGTGGGTGGCCAATCAACCAAGTCTCCGCATGACCTGGAACTGGTTAAACCATGATTTCCCACTTTCCCACTCTTTTACTCGAGCAACCATCACACTTACTGGAGATCAACGTGTCCACTATTCTGGCAATATAAATAAGTCTCTGAATCCACTATTGAATAACAGAAGAATTCTGATCCGAGCAATCACTCTCAAGAATTCAATCAATCAACCAGAACTTATTTGAACTCAACAGTTCACAGAAAACTTGTAGAAACCCACAATACATTCACAATCCTTAATCATCATTGATCTCGTACACTTCTCAGCTTCCCTCCTACAGATCAACCCTCTTCCCTCTTTGTGACCGAATTGACTCTGGAACGACCATTTTCTTGGTTTAGGCCGAAGTCCTATAAATTGATCTCTCGAACTCAAAGCACTCCCGTGCAGTGCATCTGTTTGAGGTTAGGCAGTTTGCTCGGTTGAGGAGCCTCCGTCCGCACGGTCGTCTCTCCATTCCCTAAAAAACCAGCGAACCGTTTTTCCCCATCTACAACTTTGCACCAATTTTTTTTTTTAAATACACAAAAGGATTGTTTGACCTGACATAATCGAGTCAGATTACTGTCTGAATGTAATTTGAATCCTACAAGGATCACAAATTTGAATATGTTCCCGACCACATATATTGTGTAAATGAAATATGAGTCCTTCAAGGACTACCACGCCAAAGACATCATACATGGAGAACAAAAATCTATTGAAACAATCCTAGGGTCTAAGCAAAAATAGAACCCTCAAATCATTTTACAATGAACATATTTCTCGTACGACACATTATGACTACACCAGCTTGGAAATTTTAAGGTGTTAAATCTTGGATCCAAAATTGTGTTAATCGAGAAATTAATCCAATCTAATTTGGATTGTATGCCAACCAATCACATATATGTCGATATTCCTATGCAGAGGGGATAACAACCACCATCTTTATTATTTTAGTAGCTACTATAAATGAATATTCTACAATCATATTATCTTATCACGATCTCATACAACTTCCAGTGTATGCATACTTTGAAAAATTCAAAATTTACTGGTATCAGTGCCCAAGGGCATGATAATCTCCAACTATTCAAATGAGAAGATATGAATTTTGAGAATGTTAATCATATTATGATAGACTCTGTTGGAGTTGTCTGTAGTCTATATAAAAATGCTACTTGCTTGTTAGATGTGATTGAGTTTTCATTTTCAAACGGCAGAAGCTTATATAAAAGCTAGATGAGATATTTTCACGCCTAGTAGACAGCTTTTTTCGATTTGATCAAAATGGGAGAGAAATGTTTGGTAATGTATATAGTCTCCCCCTGATTATGGCGAAAATATAATCATCTCATATACGGAGAAAAAATTTGTAAAATATTATCCGATTAATTCGAGACATATACTCATTATGAAATATGTCTTTCGACATTAAAAAAAAATGTATTCTTACATATATATCATCAACCATGGATTACTTTTGGAATTAAAACAAAAATAAAATAAAATAAAAATGATATGTCAAAACCAAAAGCATTGAATATATGCAAACAAATCTCCAACAATTTTTTGACCTAAAGGGCCAACGAGATAATGGTTTAGACTGAAGTTACAGACACTTTCTTTTATCAAAAGAAAATTAAACTAAGATCAATATAGTCGCCACAAGGACTAATTATATTGGCTAACAAGCTGGGTGCACACCCTTTGATCTTTTGTGTCCATCCATGTTCCATGTTCCAACTACAAGTGGAACAGTCCAAATTTTGGAGATTATTACTTCGAGGAAAATTTAAAATTTCTCAATATCCCATAGGAAAGCAACAATTCCTCGTTTATTGGTTGGTATTTGCAATTGGCCTAAAACGATATCTAAGTTCAAGATCAAAAGAGAAAAATAATAATATTCTTTTTAAGAATATATTATCGTTATTCTTTTTGGAAAAAAATCCAATTTGTGGTTGATTAATGATGGTTTCTTGTAGGGAATGGAAACCAAACAATATTCCATGCAAGAAACATAACCATTGACTTAAAAATAATTCAAAATGCCAATATACTTACATCTCATCTCGAAGAATCAATAGAAAAAAAAATCAATTCCAATTGATTTAAACGATATACCAAAATCTTATCAACGACAAAAAATATATGAATGTCCTTTTAGTCAATGCATATGTAAAATCCATTTTATGGTTTGTTGATGAACAATTATTGTAAGAAAAATCACATGATCCTTATCTAAGGGACAAAGATACCAAATAATTGGCCGTAGGTTTTTCAACCATGCATGTAATGCATTACCGTAAAGGCAATTAAATCCGAAGCAACACCAACTTTTGGTGATTATAGTTTCATTAGAGGAATAAAAAATATTACCTATATATCAATGGATTTTATTTTTCTTTCTCTAGTTAGAGAAGAAAGGACAACCAGACTTCTTGCTTACAGTTGGTTACCCGTAGCATACATATAAAAATAAATCAATCAATTACAGCATACGAAAAGAAAAGGAAGTCTTTAGAATTTAAATGTATAATATAAGCATGTCCCTTCGCCGTTCATTATCTACCACCAAGTTCCGAGGAGCATAGATATGTTTACTCATGTACCCGTTTAGTAGTGTTACCATAATTTTGATAACGACTTAGAAAATCATCTTTAAATTTTGATAACGACTTAGAAAATTATCTCTAAAACTTGATCATTGTGTGGCCTTTGACATAAAAAAGAAATACTGTATATGCGTACGGAAGGTTCGCCCTTAAGCAAAACATAAAACAACCAATTGTAAGCTTTTTAATCTTGGGTGATTAAGGCAAGTAGATGTTTCGTGATAGAAAATTTATACCCAAGTATGGAAAGACAAATAAATAAATAAATGGGTATTCGCTTTTAAAGTTATGTATGTCATGTAGGACAAAACTTAAAAAGACTTCTTAAGCGAGAATGGTAAACCGGAACAGTCCTCAAACCATACATCATCCATCATGAGTAAGATTCATAGATATTGATATACTATTCATGATTTCATGTTCGATTGGTAGAAGAAAATTACAAAAAAAAAATCAAATCCGAATGTACACCTCGTATTCCAAACCGTGCACTGTGGTCCAGTCTAGGAGGCAACACCCCCTGGCAGCGTCTCAAACCGAAACCGTACATCTTTTCAGTAAACTGAAATTCGCTTTTTGTTTGAAATCTGAGATATGACTTTTCCCAATAACCACCATGCATACCTATTGGAGATATTTGTAGGCGATGAACAAACTTTTCTAACATATGCAAATTTTCTATAAATATTGATGTTTGATTTTCAACATATCATCAAAATTCTTAGTCTTGTTTGTCTCTAAAATCATCATCAGAATTCTTATTGTGTTTTCTTAGAGTAATCAAGGGTACAATCCCTGAATTCAACAATGAAATGGCTCAATTGTTTCCCGAGGGCATTATTTCAAACATACATTTGTAAACGACAATTGATTGGGAGGGTGAAATAATTATCTAAAAGAAATCTTCACAAAGCTTTGAAGTCGGAAGTACAATATCCATGCTCATTGTACGTGTTTCATCCTCTCCATTAGATTAATTTTCCAATAATGTTTTCATAATATGTTCCTCTTATAAAGCTCTACATTCATAGCAAAAAATGAGCACAACTTGAGACATATGACGACATCTATCATTTGAAAAATTAGTAGTTGAAGATCAATGATGAAGCTAAAATCAGCAGATTTTTGGCGGGAGTGTAGATATTTGTAAGAGGAACATGTCACCAAAAATTAAACTTCAAATATCTCGTTGTTTAGGTTTTGTTAATAGTAATTGGTGCCAAAATAATGAGATAATGTGAGAATTACCATGTGAATGAATCCCTTCCATATATATATATATACACGTAACTTGTTTTGCTTCAAAAATAAAATAAAAAGTAAGTTGTTAAGGTGTGTCTCCACATAATGAATGAGGTGATAAGGATGTGTTTTTAGGCTTTAGAAGAGAATGTGTAGTTGAGGAAGGATAGTAGTGTTAGAGCACTGCTCGGTCGAATTCGCTAGCGTTGCTATCTCAAGCTTGTTGTCAAGTTTAGTTGCCAAAACTATAATCTTGAATTCTAGTCTACTTATAGCTAAGTCTCGGATTAGGATAGAAAGTGTAGTTGAGCATTAGACTTCACGGCGTTCATCGATTGAAGATGAAGAACTACTAAGGGGAGCTTATGGAACTTCATCAACAAAAGGTATGTGGATACTTGAACTCATCTATCACTCAAAAGTCTATCTACTCTATCTCCTATTTGAGTCAAAAGTCGTATAGCTATATAGACTTCGATTATACACATTTGATATTTCGAGCTGAGTTTAACTCGCTCACATATTTCTCGAAATATGTGTTAGTAAGCTTTCGCTTTAACCAAGTTCATCTTATATTCTCGACGAAAGTCAAAAGATGATCATGTGAAAATCGCCTGGTAACATCTTACATGATTTGTGTGAGACAGTCATTTGATGTAGACTCGGAATGTTTCGTATTGATCATTCGATCACTTGAAAATTGCTTTGAAGCTAATAGTTTGTGTGAGACAGCTATTCCCGTCTTCCAAGAATGTTTCAATGGTTGAAATGAGAGTTTATAACAATTCGATTTAAGTATAGTATGCGTACTTGCATATATGTAATCCATGTCCGGGAACCATGGTATGCATACCCGTATGCGTACTGGTTGGTTTGTGAAGTATGGGAACCTGGTATGCAAACCGGTACGCATACTGGCGTAAGGTTCAGGTCTGGAATTTTCTGCTGAGTTTGGATGGTATGCGTACCAGTTCGCTTACTGGCGAAACCAAAACTTGGTCCGGCTACTTAGGTACGCATACCTAAGTGGATGATGTTCTAAAATCGGTTTTTTCATGAACTAATACATTTATATATTAAGGAATGCAATCTTTTGCAAACTGTGGCTATAATGTTCATGACTTGATTCGAGTTAATCAAAATCGATTTTGCGTCAATTGTGTCTTGTATATTTCTATGAGAATATAAAAAATTGAACAACTCTAGAACTAGTTTCATTTGAGTCATTTGAACTAGTTATTTTTAAGATGAATATGGTTGATATGAGAGTATTCATATAGCTAACCTCGGTTAACTACGGTTGAGCCAACATGGTGTACACGTTTAGGTATGGTTACATAAACCTAAATGAGGGTACATTTCATTTGTGTATAACAAGCTAAGTTCGATCTAATGGTTGAAAGATATTAGCTTGAATCTAATCAGGTTTTCATCTAACGGTGAATATTGAATGCTTTGTTACCAAGGTAACTTAGATTGCAAAACCTGATTTTAAAACTATATAAAGGAGAACTCTAGCAACTGGGAAACCTAATCCCCACACCTACTGTGTGATACTAGTTGTATAAGCTAGGTCGATTCTCCTTTAACCTTAGGTTTTTCACGAAACCCTTTAGGTTAACGACTTAAACACTTCATTGGGATTGTGAAGCTAGACCCAACTATTTTCTCTGTAGTTGCGTGATCTGATCTTGTTGTTTCTATCGTATTTGAGTACTATCTTCTTTAAGATTGGCTCGAGATTTATCCTTTGATAGGCAAGATAAAAAGTAGTCACAAACATCTTCGTCTCATCGTTTGTGATTCCACAATATCTTGTTTCGCTACCATACGATTAAGATTATTGTGAGGTGATTGATAATACTAGGCTGTTCTTCGAGAATATAAGTATAGTTTATCAATTAGTTCTTGTGCACCTTTATTTATCAAAAGACAGAACAAAATTCGTAGATATTTATGTGTGAGACAGATTTATCTATTCCAATAGACTTTTTTGTGTGAGACAGATTTGTTTATCAAGTCTTCGACTTTGGGTCACAGCAACTCTTAGTTGTGGGTGAGATCATCTAAGGGAATCAAGTGCGTAGTATCCTGCTTGGATCAGAGACGTAAGGAGCGCAACTGTACCTTGAATAAGTGTGAGATTGGTTAGGGTTCAACTACAGTCCAGTCCGAAGTTCATTTGTAGTAGGCTAGTGTCTGTAGCGGCTTAATACAGTGTGGTGTTCAAATTTGGACTAGGTCCCGGGCTTAATACCCGTATGCGTACTTGTAGTTGTGAAATTCCGTATACCAAGTACACATACCGGTACGCATTCTTGCGTAAGGTATAGGTCCGGGAATTTCTGCTGGGTTTTGGAAGTGTACTAAGGTATGCGTACCCGTTCGCATACTGGCAAACCCAAACTCAGACCGGCTACTTAAGTATGCGTACCCGTTTGCATACTTGAGTAACTAAAGTTCTAAAATCGGTTTGTTCATGAACTAATACATTTATATACTAAGGAATGCATTCTTTGCAAACCGTGGCTATAATGTTCTTGAATTGATTCGAGTGAATCAAACCGATTTTGCTTCAATTGTGTTCTTATATACTTCTATGAGAATATAGCAATTGAACAACTCTTTAACTAGTTTCATTTGAGTCATTTGAACTAGTTATGGTTAAGATGAATGAGGTTAATATGAAAGTGTTCATATGGCTAACTTCGGTTAACTATTGTTGAGCCAACAAGGTGTACATGTTTAGGTACGATTACTTATATCTAAATGAAGGTACATTTCATTTGTGCGTAACAAGCTAAGTTCGATCTAACAGTTGAAAGATATTAGCTTGGGTCTAATCAGGTTTTGATCTAACGGTGAATATTGAATGCTTTGTTACCAAGGTAACATTGATTGCAAACCCTGATTTGAAGACTATATAAAGGAGAACTACACACCTCTTGTGTGATACTAGTTGCAACTAGAGTTGATTCTCCTTTAACCTTAGGTTTTTCACGAAACCCTATAGGTTAACGACTTAAAGACTTCATTGGGATTGTGAAGCCAGACCCAACTATTTTCTTTGTAGTTGCGTGATCTGATCTTGCATTTTCTATCGTATTGAGTACTATCTTCTCTAAGACTGACTCGAGATTTAATCTCCGATAGGCAAGATAAAAAGTAATCACAAACATCTTCGTCTCATCGTTTGTGATTCCACAATATCTTGTTTCTCTACCACACGATTAAGATTATTGTGAGGTGATTGATATTTCTAGGCTGTTCTTCGGGAATATAAGTTCGGTATATCAATTGGTTCCTGTTCACCTTGATTTATCAAAAGACGGAACAAAACTCATAGGTTTATCTGTGGGAGACAGATTTATCTATACGATAGACTTTTCTGTGTGAAACAGATTTGTTTATCAAGTCTTCAACTTTGGGTCGTAGCAAATCTTAGTTTTGGGTGAGATCATCTAAGGGAATCAAGTGCGTAGAGTCTTGCTGGGATTCAGAGACGTAAGGAGCGCAACTGTACCTTGATCGGTGTGAGATTGGTTCGGGCTCAACTACATTCTATTCCGAAGTTAACTTGGAGTAGGATAGTGTATGTAGCGGCTTACTACAGTGTGGTGTTCAAATCTGGACTAGGTCCCGGGGTTTTTCTGCATTTGCGATTTCCTCGTTAACAAAATTTCTAGTGTCTGTGTTATTTCTTTTCCGCATAATATTTTTTTTATAGTAGAAATATCACAGGTTGTGCGTAGTTCAATCAATTAGAGAATCCAACCTTTGGTTGTTGATTAAATATATTGACACTTGGATAATTGTTTTTGATACCGTCCAAGTTATTTTTTATATTCAATCGGGCTCGCAAATTCCTATTTGTTTGATTGCGGATTGAATTGAGAAATAGATATATAACTCTTGGATATATTCCATTGATTGAGTCTGACTGTCTTGTTGATTCTCTTGGAATTATATTGGAGTTGTCCATACAGATTGCTAAGCGAAATATTGGGTGTGGTTGTTAGACCCCCGCTTTTTCAAGTTGCAATTATGTTTTATCTATGAAACCAAAGTTATAAGTAATTTTCACTTTTAAATAAAACCAGAGAACATTAGTCCACCACGGATAGTGCTTTCTGTTGGAAGCCAGTATTGAGGTTTTTGTCACCTAAGGGAAAGTCTTATCCTAATCATGGAATTGGGTCTCTCCAAATCATCGTCTTCAGGATCTGTGGCGAGACACTTACAATAACTCACAGTTTTTATGCACATGACAGTTCCATTTTCCTAGAGACAAACCTTCATAATGTGAGACATATTGGAAGCATTCTTGGTAAATTATTAAATTGGTCAGCTCAATGGTGAATTCTTCCAAGTCTGTGTGTTCTTCAATTCTTTTTATAAAGGATGGCCATCAATCTTTGTAGAAGTTTAATTATTAGATTCAACTATACCCCTGGTCAATATTTAATGCTGTCGAAACGAAAATTTGAACTTTACAGAAAAAGATGTGCTCATAAAGTTATTTCTGATTCTTATTCAGATCATGCTATGTGTATATTAAAGACTTCAAAGTTTAAACGTAACAAAGTTGATAAGTTATAAAGAGATTTATTATGGATGAACATAGAAGGTAAACAATTTGTAAGCCCAGTTAGTAGGAGGTTTTGGTATTAAAGATCTTACTTCCATAATGTGGTTTCATTTGCTAAGTTTATATGGAGAATTGCTTGCTCATCAGATTTTGTGGTTGCTTTTATTCTCAAATCTAAGTACCATTGGAGAGAGCTTTTGGGATGCATATTTAAGCTAAATCGTGTTTCATGGAGTTGGAGAAGTTTGCTTTAAGGAAATGAATTGGTTAAGGATGGTCTGAAATTAAATATAATAGTATTAACAATGAGGAGAAGGTGGACATTTGGTATGATAACTGATGTTGCGATGAGATTATCATTTAGCTCATTAACAATATTTCAAAGTTTACCTCTCATACTAAAGTTTCAGAAATTATTGATCCAATATCTTGAGATTGGAATTTTAATTGTATAACCTATGTTATCCTCGATAAAATTAAATATAAATCTTGGCGATCCCTCTTTCTAAGCATGGTTCTCTTATATATATCACATAGTCTAAGGTTATATAAAAATGGTATTAATTGTCATAGTTAAATCTTGATATAGCCGGTTAATTCATTCTCATTACTATGATACTGGGTTGAGTTATAAATGGAGAAAGTTATAAAATTTGACTAAGTGTCCAACTTATATTAAGCATTTTATATAGTTGTTAGATTAAGGTATAACTTTGGTTAGAACTAATCATCAGAGAAAATAGTTAGATATTTCTAATATTAACTTTGGTGAAAAAGAATCTGAATCAACTCTTTATTGTATGTAGTAAAGTGTATCCGGTTTGAGAGGCTTTCTCTTATGCTTATGGTGTTACTTTTAATTCTAATTGTTTGTCTTTTTTATAATCTATTGTGTTTAATTTACAAGCAGAGTGATTCTTAGGTGTTATAAATAGTGAAAAGTTTTTTGTCATAAAAACATCAACAAGAAGGAGGTAGTATAAAATGCTTATATGTTGCAGCAGAATGCAATCAAGTTTATAATTTAGTCGTTACATCTATGGTAAATATACTTTAATCGTTGGATACGTGAGTACCAACAACTTTTCATTCAATCTAGTTAGAAACCCTAATGAGTGAAATATTGTGGTGTTATGTCGACTAAATGCCATTAAGTAAGGACACACAAAGGTTTTACCAACTAAATAAGCCGTTAATTATGCAAGAAAGTATTTCAAATGTTCAAAAGATCGACGGGTGGATAGAATGAGAAATCTTGGTAAAAATTGTTTCACATGTCAGAAGTGATCTCCTTAGCGTGGCAAATCCTTAAACACAATATTATTCGCAGGCATTGTTTGGAACATGTTCCACAAACGAATATTCTAGTATTGAGCATGTGCATGTGGCAATTTTAGCTCTGTCTAATTAAGGGCCAATCGGGTCCAACATTAATGTAATAGGCACAACAATCAATTATCAGCTGGGTAGTGATCCAGATTTAACATGACTGTGGTACAATATGATATGCGATCTTAAATGACCTCGATGGTAGTGTTTTCACTTGTATTTAACAATTAATGAATGTATAATTTATGTAAAATTAAAGATATTCATATATATAATATACATGATTCACAAGTATATATAGTTTTATTTTTATTTTTGAAACAGAACTTCAATCATAAACTAATTTTCAGTACATAACTTTAGGTGAACAACATCATCCCTTATTTTAGCTATATCTTCTGGGATGTTATCCAAAATATCAAAAGATTCCCTTTTAGTTCTAGCTCTGTTAGTTATTTTGTGAGCTACATTGTTACCTGACCTGCTTATATAGCATACATAAGTTCCTACAGTAATAAAAGATGTTTTATTTCATTTACAATTCGCTGGTTCATTCAATATACATGAGGGATAGCATCATTGATAGAGTTTGCTGCATTTAGACAGTATGATTCAGGAAGTATGTTTCATGTCTTCATAGTCTTGGCCAAAATTAGTGCTTCCTTTATGGCCAAGCATTCTACCTGCTCAGGGTCTAGACCTTCATTGAAGTATCTTCCTCTGATGCCTCTACTTGTACATGTATAATCACGCACAATTAGTCCAATGCCAAAAGATTTTGTTACATCATCAAATGAAGCATCTATATTTATCTTGAGTTGATTGATTATCGGTGGGGACCAATGTTTTTGTTTCCTTTTGACAACATTGATGTATTAAACATCTAATGTTACTTATGGTAGTCCAGTTGTTTTGGTTTCTATCATGAAAGACTTTGTCACATCGATTTTTCCAGATCTGCCAAGTAGTAGTCATCAATGTAAGTATCCAGTTAATGTAGTTCTCATCATTATAATCCTGAATAGTGGTGAACCAACTAGATATTAAGGTGATAGAATATGTGTGCTGAGCCTGAATATTGGAAACATTTACATACATTGCTAGCCAAACTGAAGAAGAGTAGGTGCAGTTAATGAGAAGATGCTCTAGAGTTTCCTGTTCTACTCCACAATGGGGACAAAGAGTTTCTATCCCATACTTGTAGTGACTAATTTTCACTAATGCATAAACTATCCCTTTTAAGCATTTCCAAATAAACAGTTTTACTTTGTGTGGAGCTTCCATTTTCCATAGTCTTTTCTAGACTGTGTTTGGAATTTGCTGATGATGCTGATTTGTTTGATTTTCTAAGGATGTAAAGACTTTATAAGCCGATTTTACAGTGAAAGTTCATGTTATGTTTGGTTCCCAGATCAGAGTGTCCTCTCCTTGCTTTGGTAGTTACATATTTAGGATTAGTTGCGCTACCCGAGGATGAAATAATTCATTGATAAGAGGAGCATTCCATCTCCTTAGATTGTGAAGCGTTAGATCTGATACATAGACTATTCTAGCTGGCTTAGCAAAACTTTGTATTGGAGTAGGCGGCTCAGCAAGACCATTAATCCATTTATCATACCATACTAAGGCTTTGGTACCACGTTAAATTGCCCATCTATGATGCTGTTGAACATTTTTTAAGCATCTTTCAATCCCTTTCCAAATCCAAAAAGAGTTTTTATGGTCTTCTTGAAGATGTAAGAAATCATGGTATGGAGCATATTTTGGTTTTAAGACTTTAATCCACAACTGATTTGATTCTGTGCACATCCTCAATGCTAGTTTAGTCATTAGGGCATTGTTGAATCGTTCCAAATTCCTAAAGGCTAGACCCCCATCATTTTTTGCAGCATTACAAGAATTCTAAGCTATAAAGTTAATTCCCCTATTTGATTTATGTCCCCACCAGAACCTTTTTTGTATTGAGTTCAACTTTTTATGATGTGTTGTGGTATTTTAAAGTTTCCCATATAATGAACAGGGATAGTATTGAGAACAGACTTAACCAATGTGGTTCTGGCTGCTTGATTTAATGTTTTAGAACTCCAACCTTGTAATCTGTTAGCAAAAGTATCTGACAGACTCTCAAAAGAACTGACTTTAGATTTTCCAATGAGAATTGGCAGAACAAGGTACTTATCAGAAGTGCATAGTTCTTTGACACACAATTTCCTAATTATATGTTGATTTCTCTCATCTGAAATGTCGCAAGCTATGAATGTTGCTGACTTCGAAAATTTTATCATCTGGCCCGAAAGACAACCAAACTTCTCTAAGGTACTCATAACATTACCAATAGTTATGTCATCGGCCTTAAATGAATAGCAGACAATCATCTGCAAATAGAAGATGATTAATAGATGGAAAATTTTTCGCTACTCGAAAGTTGTTCTTGTTCTTCTTGATGTAAGGATCTAGTGAGGTATTCCATAACACTAATAAACATGTTTGGGGAGAGAGGATCTCCCTGCCTCAGCCCCTAGAAGAATAGTAAGATTCACAAGGTTTACCATTAAGTCTGATAGAGAATATAGTGGTTGTAATACATTGTTGAATAAGAGCTCTCCGATCAGAACAGAATCCCATAAACTCCAGCATTTTTTCTAAAAAAGACCACTCAAGTCTGTCGAATGCCTTCGACATGTCCAGTTTAAGAGCTACTAAACCTTTTCTGCTTTTAGATTTCTTCATTGTATGTATTAACTCATGTGCTATTATGGTATTGTCATTGATGTATCTCCTTGGGACATATGCAGCTTGAGTTGGAGATATTAATTTCTCCATCAGTGGTTGTATTCTTTTGACTAGCAGTTTGGATATTATCTTGTAGCTATTATTACATAGACCAATGGGTCTATAATCATTAGGAGTACTGGGTTTTCTGATTTTAGAAATGAGACGGATAGTTGTTTTATTGATATGAGCTGGAAGTTCTTTAGAAATGAAGAAGTCCTGAACTAACTTGATGATGTCTGCACCAACTGTTTCCCATTGTGATTGATAAAAACCTGCTGGGAAGCCATCTGGTCCTGGAAAATTCTAGCTAAACTCTACCACAGCATGTATTTCTTCTGCAGATGGCACACTCATGAGAGAAACATTATCATATATAGTAATGTTTCTTTGAATATGAGCAAAAGAAATGTCCTGTAATGCTGGGGAAGTAGTTGTAGCTATTGTGGAGAAGTGTGATGTCATAAACTTGGATAATTCCTCTCTAGTATGCAACCATACTCCATTTGGGTCTCTTAAGGATACTATATTATTTTTTAGCTCTTCTTCTATTAGCCATAAAATGGAAATAAGCAGTATTGTTATCAGCTTCCTTGACCCATTTGTCTCCTGATTTTTGCTGCCAATATTCTGCTTCAATTCTTTTCCAATGTCTCAAAAGCTCAACTGTAGAATGTATTTGGGAGTTATTGTAATCACTAAATGGGAGAGTCTGGAAGTATTCCAACTGATTTTTTTTGAAAAACTATGTGCCTATGTATCTGGCCAAAGTGTTGTCTCTTCCACCTTGCTAAATCTTTTCTATTGAAGGAGATTTTACTGTTAAAATTGGGACCATAAGATTTCAAAGACTGAGTTATAAGATGAGAACAAGAAGCATCTGAAAGCCAACATTTGTAGGAGTGAACTTTTCTGATTCTGTAACTAGAAGTATTGGACAATATTATGAAGTGCCATAACCAAGAAATGGTAAGTGATATAATCTTGAGTCAAGATATTGAATTTGCCACTTAGCATTATGAAGTGCCATATCTATCCGAGCTCTCTTACATCCTTTACCATTAGATTTGTTTGTCCAAGTATGATTTTTACCTTTGTACCCCAAATCCATTAACCACGCCTCCTCTATAATATTATAGACCCAATTATTTATAGATGAGTAACTGGAAGTTTGACCTTTATATTTGAGGTGAACATTAAGATCACCCATAACCACCCATGGCTGAAAAATATTGTCACTGAGATCCTTCAAGAAGTCCCATTGTAATTTTTTAATATCATCATACGTAGAACCATACATACATGATAACAACCATTCCTCTTTAGCAGGGTTAGAAGTAACTAATAAATGAATTATGTTATCCTTTACACACACTACATCACAAGGAATACCTTCTTTCCAAAGGAGAATTAGACCTCCAGCTCTGTCATTTGAACTACAAAAGAGAGTTTGGATAGCAGTAAGACTGGGTAAGGGCTTTAGCTTTTTCTTCACTTATTTTTGTTTCACACAGAAATATTATGTCTGGATTATGTTCTTTTATTATGTCTTTCAGGTAATCTCTAGTATCCTTAGCTGCAAACCCTTGTACATTCCAGGTTAAGATTTTCATTGTACTACTTTTTGAAATTCCAATTTGCAGTAGTATATAATCACTAAAATTATATGAAATTATCAAATTCTGTAGATATTGGGCATAAACAAATTGAGAAAAGTATGATATTTGAGATTGTACCTGTTCACAAGTGCTGGATGTTTTGTTGCCGGAAGTCCTTGAGTAGTTTTGCTCTGAAACAGTCCCATGATAAGATTGATAATAATTTGGAGTTCGACTTTGATCATCCAAAATTAACTGAGTATTTTCTGAAGATTCAACATTAGCAGAAGAGGAAGGCTGGTTCAATTGATTTTGTTCATAGAGATGAATGAGAGATTGAATTGGACCCTTAAGACTTCTAGTTGCATGAGTTGTTGCTGGATCTATATTCTCCAAATTATAATTATCCATAGATAGACCAAATTCCCTTATTTGTAGATATGCTCTTAGCAGATTTGGATCCAGATTACCCTCTAAATCAGTGGAAGGAGTGATTGAAGAAATTTCTTTTTCCATATTTGGGTTGTTGATGAAATCTAGTAGATTGCTAGACTCATTAGTTTCCACTAGGTGAGAATAGTGAACATTAGGGTTACTACTTTCTCCTATTTCCATTTTTAATATCTTTCCTTGTCTAAAACCTATCGTCTCATTCTCTCAACCTTGAGTTACACTAACTTGAATCATACCTTGTAAATTACACCCAACTGAAGTCATCGACACGTCATGGCTTGCTGAGTCAACTCGTTGAATTGATTCCCTTTCCAGCTGGTTTTGGTTTGTAGTACAGATCACCATTGGCACAGAAATATGAACAGAATCTTTATTAAAAGCTCCAGCAGTCATTATCTTTTGGTTTACGCTTATTGCACACAGTTGACCATTGGCGGCAGGTACTGCATGTGGGTTTTCCATGTCCATCTGCGTCTGTAAGGTGCTCAATGATGATTTTTTTGTACCTCTATTATCTGGATTACTCCAAGAAGGCGAATCCAGAATAGATATCCCTTCTGCTGTTGTAAAATAAAATTTGTTATTTCCGTACATTCATTTTCCTTGTGATCAATAGTATAGCAGAATCTGCACAAATTGAATGGTTGCTTTTCATAAAAAAAGCCTAATCCAGACCTCTTCTCCACTGCATTCTTCATCCAAAATCCTCTACGTAGAGGATCTCTAACATCTATTAAGACTTGAACTTTTTGAACCTTTCCTTGGGTACCACATAATCTGGAGGATCTAGTTCCTTTACTTCTCCCATTGCAGATCATATACTCTTCACTATTGTTGGGTTAGCAAACTCAGGTTGCATGTTATACAACCTTAACCATAGCAATTTCTTTGTAAGATCAATCTTACTTTTGGGTATTCTTGGATTCCACGGCTCCATCACTAATAAGTCTCATTCTACAAACCATGGCCTCAGTTTAAGAACCAAATCATATTCTTCTTGTGAATAAAACTTTATCATGTGATAATCTAGTTCTTCTTTTTTGATGAATATTTCCTTACTTTTCATCCATAGTTTCTTGAGTTCTTTATCTAATTCTCCAACAGAGTAATTTTTGTCAGCATAAAGCTTAGCTAGGAAACAAAATCTCCATTGATTAGCTCCCTCAATGAGGACTTCTGAAGATAAAACCGGCTGTTTGAGGGCTTTGAGTTTATCTGAGAGAGAAGTAGAACCCATTTTTTCTTAAACTTCTCTGATTTTTTTCTCCATTATAGGATACTGTGTTGGAGAAACCGATTTACACAAACTAAGAAAGAAGGGAAGTAGTGAAAACATCAGAAGATAATTAGGGTTGCCGATATTTTGGTTAATGAATGTCGTATACATGGTGGAAAGATTGTAAACTTGGCGAATGAGAAAGTAGAGTATAAGCATAGCTGTAGGTTTAATGTTGCTTCCTTATTTAACGATGAAAGAGAGTAATAGGATCTAATACTGAAAAGAAGATTCGATTTAAAAAAGTGAGGATTTGGATCTTCTCGTACATAAAAGGTATCAAAAGTGGGGGATCTGAATAAGATAATAATAAAACCAGTGTAAGGAAGGGATAGAGGAAAAACTGCTCAATTGTCTCGTTTAAACATCCAACAAGGTGAACCAGTACCTAAAAGAAAAAGGCAAAGACAGTCATATGAGTAATCAACCAAGATAAAAATTATATCAAAAGATGAAGAGAACTTAGATTATAACATGCAAGATTAGAAAAGTAGAGTTAATTTGAAGGAATGATGAAGAAAGTGAAATTGAGGACGACTGAGTTTCTCCGATTTCCTCCGAGTTTAGAAGAGGAGGTTACTGTTGCTCACAAGTATATATAATTTATATCCTATATCTAAACACCAAATTTTTAATAAACCTCTTTGTTTTCATTTTTGATAGTATGTTTTTCCTATAGTGCTCTATATTATTCAACCAAAAAAAAAACAATCTAAAACCCGTCATTTATTAATTTTAATTTAAAGAGTTTAGTTTGAACGACTGATCATCCAAGTGGTAGAGGTAGTGTTATACGTCACACATTGTGCTCATTTATGGTAAGGATATAACGCACTGTAAAATAACGTATTACCAACACATTAGCTTAAAATTCATTATCCTTTGTTTTGATTAAAAAATAATATGAGAATAACCTTGTTAGAAAATATTCTCCTATAACCTCTGTGTAGTAGCTATTCAATGCAAAAGGGAAAACATAAAAAAAAAAAAAAAAAACAATTATGAAAAATCTTCCTTTTTAATATATTCTACTAGTTAGTCCAGTAAAACTTCGATAAATTAATAGCGTTGGGACCAAAGAAAATTATTATTTTAGCGAAGTTATTAATTTATCGAGTTAAAATTTAGCTTATCCAAGCCTTGCTGGGACCAGAGAATTTTATTATTTAAGCGAAGTACAGTAAAACTTCGATAAATTAATAGCGTTGGGACCAAAGAAAATTATTATTTTAGCGAAGTTATTAATTTATCGAGTTAAAATTGAACTTATCCAAACTTTGTTGGGACCAGAGAATTTTATTATTTTAGCGAAGTAATTAATTTATCGGGGATCAATTTATCGAAGTTCTACTATAAATAATTTATCGAGGATGAACTTATCAAAGTTCTACTGTACTTAGCACCGATGATTGGATTATAAATATGGGAACGGATCCTTGATTTAAATTTCTAACTTAATTGTATACTTGATTTATCCACCATTAGATGGAAGTGGATTGATACTGAAGATTAAGATGGGATTTCATTAAAAAAATAATTAGGGCATTGTTAATGACCGGTCCATTTACATTTGATGGATTAAGTTATAAATTAAGCCAGAAACTTTAAGTTAAGGGATCCCATCCGTTTAGACATTTCAAAAACCCTGCAAGGCTGCAACCTATGTGGGAAAAGCTGATCTCAAAAAAAATGAATGTTATATGATTATTAGCCGTGTCTCATTTATTTTTCTTTATAAAAATATATTGAAGTCGGTCGTTATAGAAAATAATTAGCTTTTAAAAATAAGAGGATCCGTTAACAGTGTTATTCTTGTACTATGTCAATATTTGGCACGATTTTTTTTATATATAAAACTCAACAGGTAATGAAAATTAAAACTATATTTTGGCAATATGTTGATATTACGGTGCTCTACATCGCTCAAAAAAATAAACATAATTTGATATGTATAATATTACTATCTATCATTTTGAAAATCCATCACTGAAGATGAATAATATAATTATAACTGATAAATGATGAAGATGAATAATATAATTAAAATTGGTAAATGAGGAAGATGAATAATATAATTAAAATTGGTAAATGATGAGTTGTGATATCTCGAAATGTACTAATCTTTAAAACATTGGCGGAACACTAGTTTCACGCTTTCGTTATCGGTTGGGGTTTTATGGAAATATTGGTTGCCGGAAAATGTGAGATAGCGAGAGAATAATAATGTAAATCTCAAAAGAAAGAAAAAAAATCCTTCAAAACAGAAAATAATAGTATGAGTCATCGGTGGCGCAATACTGTAGAAATTTAACATGGAAGGTTGAATTAGCTTGTCCCCTTGCGACATAATCAACCCCATATCCGTTTCGGCTCCCTTGGCTAGTTCCTCAGGAAGCTCGCTGGTAGGCTAGCACGACAACCTGTTTAACTACTGCGCCATAGGTAAGGGTGCCGATGGGTCCAATCGGATCCGGGTAGTATACTACCGGAAACCGGTACTAGTTATTTTATGTGGAAATTGAATAAATACCCTATGAGCTTTCACAAATGCCCTTGTCCACTATATTAATACCCCTGGTCCAAAAAAAAAAGGAAATTCAATTAATTATACTTCCTTTGATACCCCTCTCAGAATTTCGGTGTTCATTTTTATTTTTCAGATCCTGGAGAAACGATCTCTCTTTTCGTTTTTATTTTTCGGCATCACCACTACCCCTCTGCCATTACCGTCTCCTTTCCACCGCCACCATCCTCATCTTTTCTACCATCCTACCAACACCACCATCTCTATCCCCACCACTGCAACCATCTTCATCTCCACTATCAACAACATTTAAAATTACAAAAAGACTTATGTTATTCGGTTCTGGGTCCGAATTCAAAATAAATACATCCGGACCCGTTAAAAACACTAAATACCCGTTGGATCCGAGTATTTATCAAGTTTTCTAAAATTAACTATATTTTTTGCTAAATGTTTTTGATAATTATCATGTTAGCTTAAAACTAATAATTTTTTATATAAAAATTAATGTTTAATCGATGTAAATGTTCTAGTTAAGATTAAACCTACGAAATAAATGAAAAAATCTAAACAAAAGTAGACAAAATCTTTGTATTTTAGGTAAAATTAACAAACAAAATGACAATATTTGGGTATCCAATATCCGCGAGTACCCGGCGAACCATACCTGTTAGGACTCGAGAGCTTATTGGTTCCTAACGGTTATATCGAGCGATACCGCCAAGGGTTCCAGTTTCAGAGTCTGGAACCGGATTCGATTCGGTTCGGCGTATCAGGTACTCGTTGTCAGCCCACGGTACAGGTCCGCAGTCAAGTGAAAAAGAGAAAAAAAAAAAAAAAAAAAGGATAGCTAGCTCAGCTGGTCATCCCCGTTCCTCAAAGGTTGATGCGCTCCATAAGGTCACAGGTTCGAGTCCCCGATGGCGCAGTATTGCAGAATTTGACATGGAAGTTTGAGTTAGCTTGCATCAGCCCCTATCTCTTTCGGCTCCCTTGGCTGGTTCCTCATGAGGCTCGTTGGTAGGCTAGCACGGCAAGTTCAATTAATGTAGTAGTACGTCGTTGGAGCTCCAACTAGCTCCTTTAAGGGCCATTTACAGAATGGTAATTGGGTACAAAATGGTCACACTTTTGTAATTCGTTCACAGAACAGTCATACTTCCATCCGATTTAACATTTTTGAATAAAACGGTGTTATCTTTTCCTAAAATACCCTCCTTCAAAATACCTTTCCCATTTAACTAATTAGTTGGAGTGGTGGTGATGAAGCGGTGTTGGTGGTGGTGGAAGCTTAAGAATCTTCACTAAACCTCAGAGGGGAAGCGGTGAACCCTTTGGGTGAATGCGGTGTAACGAACCTGAATGCGGTGTAACGGTGTGTAAGTGGCTGCACCACCACTTACAAATAGCACCACCGTCAAAATAATTACAATGAAGGCAAAATTTAAAATTGTGTATGGAGGGATAACTAGGGAGGACACATAGGTAATTTGATTAACATATTTAACTGTGAGTCATCACTTAACTCTCTTTTTAACGGAAGTGTGACCATCAACAACCAAAAAACCCCACGCCATCTCTCACTCCACGTCGAGAGTTGCGGTAACCTCCCTTCTCATTGGCCGGTGAACGAAACCCTCGCTCCTGATTGGCTGAAAAGCAAGTTATACCCCTACATTTCGTGGCCGTTAATTTTTAATAGAATTGGCTCTATCTGACGCTCCAAACCGAGTGATAACTTAGCGGATTCTTACACCGCGTTTACATTAGTTTAATAAAATCTAAACCATCGGATTAGCTGCAACTAACATCGCGGATAATATGAAGACTAGGGAAAGTTTGTTATATTTTCAGAAACAAATTTGGGAGCGGCTATACAATATTTAATGCCAAATATAGCGATCGATTCATTGGCAACTGATGCTAAGTTAAGAAAATGGATCAGATTTTTTTTTGGAGTAACCAAATCTATTTGAGGAGTTTTCTTAATGATCAAGTTCTAGGGTTCTATATAAAGGATACAAGACTAGCAGACCTGCGCATTCTATCGTGTGATTAATTTTCTCTGGTAATCATATTGTTATTTATTTTATTTTATTTTCTTTGCTTCATCACTTAAATCGTTTTCTTAAATTTTATTTGTTTTCCCCAGCATACCTGACTTTTGCTTTTGCTTTTGCATTGAATTGGTAGGAAGGAAAATAAAAAAATGGTGTAGATCGGTATCCAAGGTATGTAGTCCAATATAGTGCTCTAATAATTAAACAGTATTTTGATTATGTAGCCCTCTTTTGTGATCAGGAAACTATTTTGTTTAGTAATTTGACTAATTCAGATTTGTTCAAGTGCTGTTCTGAATTGCTAAGTTTTTGTTTGATTGTGTTAATAATGATGATAGATGCAAATAAAGTGTTATCAGTCATGTAATCACAAAGTAACATCTGTTATATATCATAAAATCCTGTAACCTTAACTTATTTCTGGTGCGTTTTGATATTTTTTTTAGCTCCAGAAGATGCGGTGACCACTTATTACCAGAAACAGGTACAAATGTTGGATGGGTTTAGTGAGATGGATGTGTTAACTGATCGTGATTTTCTTCCAGGAATGACAAAGGTTTGAACACTTCTGTTGGTTTTTTTTCTTCTTATTTTTACCATTTTTCTATAACCAGGAAACTCAATACCTCAGCATTTGACTGCTGGTTTCAGGAGGAGCAAGAAAACTTGGCTAAAAGTGAAAACTTGGCTATCAAAATATCAAATATGCTTCGTTTTTTGCATAGTACTCTGGATTCACCTCATTCTCAATGCAGACCGAAACCCCTATCGATATCTATTAGGAAAAGAAAATCATGCACCATTGTTCAGTTTCCTTTCTCTTAGGCTCAAATTAGAAATCCATCATGTGTTTTCTTATATATATGGGATTTGATAGTTTGAATGTGAAAATGCCTCCCTCATATTGAAAGAACAATGATTTCGAAACCTGCACTTTTTTACAATGTTTAGTACATCAAAAGAAACATCAGTTGGGTTCATGAGCACAGAGCACGCTTGGGTTCTAAAAACAAGTTTCATTGATTACTGTTGTTGCAGTCTCTTGACTGTTGCGCCTTGATTATTGCAATCTCTTGAGTGTTTACCAGTTAGAGAACCCCTACTCCCTTATCAGTCCAGTCTTCAAATCCAACAACAAATAAGTCAGAGAAATTGCTACTATACATGGTTGCTTTGCTATACTAATGTTGTGTTGTTGTACAATGCTAGGCAACAATTCTCAGGTGCCGAATTTATAATAAATTTGAAGTGCTTTTTTCTCTTTTTGGGTGGGCCTTCAATTTTTTCCTTGCAGGATAGTCACTTCCATCGTTAACCGTTAACCATTTGAAGAGTGAGTAGTGGTATTTGTAATTATGTTGTCATGTTGATTTATTAGTGTGATCTATCTTTGTGAATCGGAAATAAATCATTCTTATGGTGGGCTTCGTGTTATTACTCAAGAATGCATGACCTTTAATTTTGTTTTGATTGTTTCATCTCATACACCTCCAAAGAACTTTCCGTAAGTGGAAGTGATATTAGAAAAACTCCTATGAAATTACACATATAGAGTAGAAGACATGGATACCTATTCAAATTTAATTTGAGCAAAAGGATGTTTCTCTGCCTAAAGTTACCATACCTCACTAACAAATACTAACCAGCTTACTGTGGAAATGATAGTGATAATGGAACGGTTGAAATGGTGTAGTGACAGTGATAATGACAATGATAGTGGTGATCTTTATGTTTTTAACTCACACGATACTGACTGATCTTAATTTAATTAGCATTGTAGCTTTAATAACTGACTACAGTTGATATTATGTCTACAAAAACATGAGTGTGAGGCAAAATATATCTTAGATTGCGAGTGACGTGCATAGCATGTGTGAAGTTGTTGCCATGGAGCAAACCAAAATTAGTTGAAGTTGCCATTTGGATTGTTGAAACCTTCTACTGTGGGGAGTTCTGTTGGAGTTGGTTCGTAGAATGGGAACCATGAAACTATGTGATTTTCGAAACTCCAATGTCACGGTGGTTGCTGATGCATTGGAGTTTCCAGTATAACATCGTCTTATGGTTTCTCATGCCAGCTGATTAATTAGTCCCTGGGGTTCCTAATGTAATGTTTGTAATGTTTTTGCACCAGGTTTGCATGTCTGCTTACCTTCGTATCATTCCTAAATCCTAACTAAATCCTAATCTTCCTGGGAGTAGGTCATGCATTACCAATACTTTAAATTTCAATTAAATTAAATTCAAGAATATCAACAAAATTCAGAGATTGAAGTATCTGCGGACGGCGATGAGATAAAGGGAAAATCATTTATAAGGGACAACGATCTTTGATGGGTGCACCGTTGTCAAAAAAAGAAGAAAGAGGAAACTCAACCCGTGTCAGCTTCCCCTGTCCCTATAAACTTTATAAGAGGTTCGTTAACAGACGATGTTGTGGCCAGTGGAAGGCATATGCAAATTAAGCAAATTATTAGGTAATGAATCATTTGCTTTTTTCTTATCAAAGATGCTCTGATTTGTTGTCTTAGTGATTATCTATCTGTAAACTTTGTGCTTTGTGAACTTTTGAGAATGATTTGTTTCCTTTCAAAGAATGGTGTCAACTTAATTAGGGGTCTCTCCCACACACTTATTGTTGTCTTCATGATTCCAATGGTACTAATTATGGTCTCTGTAATCTCTTCTTCCTAGGGTAAGTGGAACTTATATACATTTAGTTCTTTCAAAAAAATTATGTAGGCTCGAATACATGACTTTCCAGGACCACCAGATGGAGTTAAGATGGATCCAAAACTCCTAGATAGTGAAATTATAGAGCATTTGATAGAACTTATTGGTTACGGTAAAACTTGCCCATATACCATCATTCCCTTCAGCACTACTTCAGCAAGGTAGGTTTCGTAGTGTTTCTGTTTTTTATATAGTAATATCCTTTTCATATCCGACTTTCATTATATTTCATTCTTATCACATCCGAGTTTCATTATATAAATTTCAGTTTTTCATTATATAAATTTCAGTTGTTCAATTTCTGCAAAAAGTTCGTACATATTCATAATTCCAAGAATCAGAACAATTCTGGCGTGCCATTGTGAGGCATTAGAGTTTCCTGTAGAGAGTGTTTCTTGATTTCTAATGCCAGTTGAATCATAGAACCGTGGGATTAAAGTTGTATCTCAATTAGTATATATGGATTGAACAAACAGTTAAAACTGGTTGCACCAGATCGAAAATCACTGATGGGGGTTATGGGAACAACAAATGACCTTCCAAATGAGGTAAAGAAAAATATTTTTTATTTTCAGTATTCAGTTATTAATTTTGATTTGTTGGAACTTCAATTTTTATTGAAATTGTCATGTATTTTTTCCTTGCAGGTGATTATTAATGTTCGAATAATCATTAAATATTTTAAGAAAGAGTAGTGGTATTCATTTTTCCGTTTATTTCTTATCTCCACTAACCGGCTTAGCTTATCTCAATTTCATTTTTACAGTTACGGATTCCATTATATTGTGTTCTTAATTGTGTCAAATCCTTGATTCTTTTAGAGAGCCTATTTACAATTCATGGGTACGTAGATACCATTTATCACTGTTTATTGTTTCAACAGATGCAATTGGAAGTAATAGTAATAAGTGTTTGGTATGCGCATGAGTTAAATTTAAACTGCAGCTTAGAAGAACTTATTCAGACGTTTATCATTAAGAATTTTAGATTCTTCTTCAACTTATTGCTTGAAGTTAAAATCAAGGGTGATGCACAAAAGCTGATATAGGTCATTCTGCTTTTGTTTCATATCTTTTGAACTTGGTTTGAATTTCATAGCTTCCTATGTATAGTTTGAGATGCATATTAGTACCATAGTGTAACCTTTTTTTCTTTTACCAGTACCACTAGATTCCGAGTCAGTCAAATGAAAATTGCAGAAACTATTCTCTAACAAAAACTTATACTGCTTTCATTTAACAATGATTTTTTTTTTAATCTGCAGATTTGAGCTTCAAGATTTGGCACTTGCCTCTTGGAAATGACGGGATTATGTTATTGGCTTTCAGGTTTAAGTAAACACTAGACCGGATTTGCTTTTAGTTCACGGCTTTGGAGCAAACGAGTTTTGTTCGGTAACGAGCTGTGAAAGAATCAGGTAAGCATTGAACATTTAGTATTGCTAGAAGGCATTTGGTGGCACTATCAATTTTTCATCACATGAACGAAATAGTAAACTTTGTTTCCTGTTTGTTATAGAGTACTGTGCTTATTTGTGCATGTGTTGTTTTCCGATCTCTTAAAACATGCATATTTCACCAATACTAATGATCATATAGTTATCACTTCTAAAGGGTAGTACTATTGACGTGGTTACATCACCCTTATGAAAGATTGGAAGTTTTAATTTTGGCAAGAAAATTTGAGCAGGTCAGTTGTAATCTTTCATCGGATTCATTAAACAGAATCTTCATATTACGAATTTCGTGACCCTGGATGATATTTTATTTTTGTAACCTAAAACCACTAGATTCAAACTTTAATGTGTTATTGTTAATCTTCTCATAACTCTAAATCATTACTTACCTACCGAGAAAATACTGTCACCTCCTTCAATATAGGCTTGATGAAGGATATAACTTAGTGAGTTTCCTTTTTTTTTTTTTTTTTTTTTTTTTTTTTTTTTTTTTTTTTTTCTTCCATTCTTCCTAAAATTGTAGTAATGAGATTTTTTTTGGTTTGGGAGTGTTGGTGATATGATATGAGTTCTTGATTCTGGAATGTCTTTGATAACTATTATTTATTTTTGATGGGCATAGATCTAATTGCTAATTGTGCTTACTGATATATTTGAGTGATTTAACATAACAACAAAAAAGTATGTCATTTGAGTTTGAGATAGGTTGTCATGGTAAAGTACATATGCAGAGGTCATGAGTTTATTTTCCTACAAAATTCATGGAAACACTTTTCTTAATTCTGACTTCAATCACATTGTGCCTATAGGATTTTTCCGTTGGCTTGGCTTAATCAGACTTCATAAAATTGTTTAGTACGTGTAAAACTATTTACAATCCTATCAGCAAGATGCATCAAAGTTGGTAAGCTTCACTCCATTTTACATCATAAAATCGCTGTTGTGAACTGGACCTTTCAGGAATTGTCGACTACGCTAGGGATGTCAATCCTAACAAATATGGAGATCTAATACAGTAGGAATTGGCGACTACACTAGGGATGTCAATCCTAACAATTATGGAGATCCAATACAGTTAAAGTATGAAAATAGGAATCAAAAAGACTCATTGAAATTTGTTGGAGCTCAGAGGACATCATGTTAATTTGAGTTTCTTCAGATACAGTACACGATCAATAAAATTTGAAACTACAATTGGGCATCTTGCCGAATCTTCTATTCCACTGGGTTTGTGTGCATTTGTCTATAAAGCAGAGTTGATGAATAGAGGGAGTAATTTATGTGATTGGAAAAAAAGTGCACATCCAAGAACAATTTTTTTATATGTAGTTCAAAGGGTATGTATATCCTTCGTTTTACAAAACACTGCAGGCACCAATTTTTTTTTTTTTTTTTTTTTTTTTTTTTTGCATTGATTTTCAAAATAAATTTTGTTCTTAATAAATTGAGGTTACGTTATAATTATCGTTTATGCTCTGGAGAAGAGCTTGCCGATGTGCGGCTTTGGTGAACAAAGTGAACCATGCAAGAATAATTTTGTTTGATCAATGAAATTTTGGAAGCACCTGGTTTCACATTTCATTGAAAAGGAAAGGTATTGTCAACTTAACATTGATTATGTGAGTCATTCTTATTTTTTTGCCATCAGTTCTGTTCTTGAAAGTTTTTTCCATGAGTTATGTTCTTGGAATACATGTAGATATACTTGGTTTATGAGCAATAGTAACTCTAAAATGTCTGGAACCATCATCTTTCTTTTTGTACATTAATCATTCAACAAAGTCAACAACTCTGCATGCCTTCCGCAACGGGCTCATTTAGTTTCGTTTGTGTTTGCATTTTTAATCATATATAGATAGCTTGGATCATGTCATAACATGGGTTGGTGATTGAGCCCCAGTTTACCAGGATTGACGTCACAACATCGGCTGGGGATTAAGCCCCAATTTACTAGGATTGATGCTCTATTAGTTCTTTTGCATTTCTATATATGGTCCATGAGATTCTGCCTAAGTAATTAGGGATGCAGTAGAGTGGAGTCATGATGTTTTTTTTTGAGTAAAAGGAAATTCTTGCAGAAATAAATGATATTAAAGTTCTCTATAATTAGGTGTTCGTTGTTGGTTGCTGAGCTGCTTAAACCCCAAAATGATCTCATTTGTACTCATCCATTGTTTGTATAGTTTGTAAAATGTAAAATCAGGTTACCTGAAAATACGACTGACACACATCGGCCAATAGTGGGATCCTACCCACTGACCGTATGGTGTTAATTATGGAATGAACGATATCCATAGTTAGAAGGGGAATCAAGATTTTCCGACTATGTTTTAAGTTTGCTTCATGATATTTCAGATGAAAAAAAATTGAACTATTTTCCGTTATCTGGTCTCTTAGCAAATTGACTCATTGATTAGACATCACCCAGGTTATAATAATTGACAGTGTTGACTTATTTGAGTGAAAAACTTACCTGTTGATGGAGCTGAATGGTCAAAAAAGCTGATGGAGTATATGCAAAATGTTTTTATCTTATTGTTGATAAATTTTTTGGTTTTATGTTAATTTAGCTTAATGAATTTGCATGTGCTCTTTTTTGTTCAACAGATGGAACAATTAGAAGCATTTGTGGCTTCAAGACTGATGAGAAAATGATCAAAGAAACTGATAAGTGTGTGGTAGATCAAATATTTTGGATTAGGTTGAGAATAATTTACCTCATTGGAAATCATATTAACATATGTTTTTTTTTTTGGAAAGTAAGGCAAATTTTATCCGCAACATCGTCCAAGGAGATAGTTATTTGTTAAACTTGCCCAACTGTCTCTGATCTCTTTAAACTTTGCTTTCACATATCATGAACATATCTTATGTGTATGTTTTTGTGCATATATGCAGTAAAATGTAGTTTTTTTTATCATGCATTGTTCGAGCAAGGTGCATCAGCTGAGATTGTTGGTGGAGCAATAGAAAACAAACCCATGAAAAGGGTCATCCAGTCATATAACTTTTTTTAATCATTTTCTTCATTTTTTGGCTATGTAGTTCAAGTGGGTTGGCGACTTGGCGTTGTTTCTGAGCACCACCACATCATATTAAAATTTATATATGAAAATAAACTTATTGTACTTAAATAAGCAAGTGAAAGTTATTATACTTAAAATAAACTTATTATACTTAAATGAATAAAAGTTTAATTTTCTAAACTGTTATTTAATTTTGCCCCTCATTTGGCAGTTAATCTAAGAAAGTGAAAGTTTGTGCATTTTCGCTCCATGTATTTTTATATTACCTATTTACCTTTGTTGGTTAGTATATGGGATTTTGATGTTTCTTTTCTTTTTAGCCAACAATAAAGTTCTGCGAGTGAGAAAAAAATCACTCATAAATGCTAATTGTACAACAAGAAACACAAATAAGCAGCGTCGATTAATCCAACCAGAATTTTTTTTATCACACAATGGGAGGTATTACAAACATAAATATAAAATTTTATATCTAGGCTTCAAGGACGATAATCAAATTTAGGTTTAAATCGCGACAATTATGAATTAAATGAATTTCATTGTAATTATTGAAGGGCGATAATCAAGTTTAGGCTTATGTCGTGACAATTTTAATTAAATGGATTTCATTACAATAATTGATATATTAGATGGTATTCTATGCCTCAATTATACTTTGTATAGTTTCTAATTTAAGCTAAGCTTTTGTCATCATGTTGATTTAGACCAGACCCAAACAATTTAAAAGAAAATAGGTATTTTTAATTCTTATTTATTCCTTGATGGTGCGGGATGAACAGTGGTGAACATGTTAGTAATTGATCAACCAACGATGTTTGAAAATCCTTTCTAACTTTGTTACAATCCAAACAAAATTCTAGCTACAGTAATATATAAAACATTTAGTTGCTATTGTCAAAGGTGTACATAATAGACTTATCTAGAATTCATACTTTTGTTGTGTGCAAAACTGCAAATCATTTTAAACTATACATAGAGCATTTTAAGTACTAAAAAAATATAGTTTGAGGTATCGAACTTTTATATCCATTAAAAATAGTCGAACTAATCAAGATTTTTTGAAGATGTTTAAATGCATCTGGGCAACAGGCGCGGGGCGAAGCCCTGCCACACAAGTCGACAGCTCCTGCCGCCAATGCCGGTACGTAGCACGAGTTACATACTAGTTTTGTTAATAGTTCGTAACAGTATGATGGTTTTGTGTATCGAGTCCTAATACTAGGATTATTTTGTACAGTTTCCTAATTTTTATCCAAAAAAGAATTATGATAAGAAAATAATAATAACTCGACAAAATAACCTACTTTTAAACCGTCCTTCTCGAATTCTCCACCCTTCACTTTCTTCTTCTCTCTTGTCTGCTAGGGTTCAGCCATGGAAGGAACTCGATCTTCAGATCTTCATTGATATCGTCTCTTTTCTACAGGTAAATTTTGGTCGATCAAATCAAATCGGATGGAAACCTGATTGTAATTTTTAGAAAATATAGTCGTTGTTTCTGGATATTTTTTTTTTGGTTGATATGCATATTCTTGGATCTTAAATTCAATTTTAAATCCGAATTTGGTCATGAAGTGATTGAAGAAACACAGTAGTTGCAGTAAGGATTAACCGTTTCAATTTGTACCAACAGATAATCTGTGCAATTGGTGTTTATTTCTGTCATTTCTTTAAAATTCGTAGCTTATGATTAATAAATTTGATTTGGTTCTTCAGATCAATCCTTTTTTATCTGGATAGTACTGCATTATCTTTCCTACTACACTCAATTTTAATTTTTCTGTGTAATTAGTCTAAGAATGAGTGTGTTTCAATTATTAAGCTTCTGTTGAAGCTTCTCAAGCCTATTGCTTATAAATTGAGGGTAAGCGTCCTACTGGAGTGCATTTGAGATCTAAATTTGTAGTTGTATATAAGGTTTTTTGCTTGCTTGATTTATCTCCCTAAACTTATACATGACTGTGGAAACCAGTTTTTGCTATTTTTCTTTGTCATATCCAGTCATTAATATTAGAACATGTAAGTTTTGTAGCTGAATTGAGTTATCTTTAAGATAGTGCGCCCTTTTGTTCTTTGAAATTCATGGTAATTGGGAGGTGAATTGTATGATATTTCTATGAATCATGTATTTGATCTAGTCTTATCCAGGCGGGAAAAATCCTCCAAGCATCAATTATCATCATTTGAAGAAAAAACTATTGTCATTTTTCTTATGGTTCTTCTCAAATTTTGAACAATTAATGTTACTAATGTGATGAACTCACAGGGGGGAAGATATAAAGAGAATCAGTTGGTGAGCAGTGCAAGAGAAGAGAGTGAAATAATGTCGAGCGGAGGAAACACACATTGGTGTTATAGATGTAGGTGTCCTGTTCGACTCCGAGGAAGGGATTCAGCTTGCCCAAGATGTGATGGTGGCTTTATTCAAGAGCTCAATGAGGTGGAAGGCATGGGCCCGATGGATATATTAGGCTTGGATTCTGATGATGATCGTGACCATAGGTTTGGACTAATGGAAGCTTTTTCAGCTTTTATGAGGCAACGGTTAGCTGGAAGAAACCGTGACTTTGACATCAGAGGGAGATCTGGTGTGATACCCGAGAATTTCGGCTCTGGTTCTGGTCCTTGGTTGATTTTTAGTGGGCAAATTCCTGTTCGGATGTCTGAAAATGGGATTGAGGTGCTTCTTAATGGAGGTCCAGGAGTTGGCATAAGGCGGGCTAGTGGGAATGATTACTTTCTAGGGCCAGGACTGGAAGAACTTATCGAACAACTCAGCAGGAATGATCGGCAGGGCCCACCCCCAGCAGCTCGTTCTTCGATTGATGCAATGCCCATTGTTAAGATATCTCAGAAGCATCTGCGCACCGATGCCCACTGTCCAGTTTGTAAAGATAGATTCGAGTTGGGGTCTGAGGCCCGTCAAATGCCGTGTAATCATATTTATCATACAGATTGTATTGTTCCCTGGCTGGTCCAGCACAACTCATGTCCCGTTTGCCGCCATGAATTGCCACCACAAGGATCCAGCAGTAGTTCCCGTAGTAGTCAGAGTTCAAGTGGAGCAACCAGAAGCAGCAGTTTTATTAGCAATACCAGTGGAAGACAGAACAATTTAGAAAATCAGGGAAGGCGTAATCCTTTCTCCTTCTTGTGGCCTTTCCGCTCAAACTCGAGCTCAAACTCAAACACACATTCACATACCAACTCGCAGTCTAACATGCATTATAGTGAATCTGGTGGAAGTAGCTCTACAACGGTGCGTGAAGATGATGATCATCATCAGATGAGTTATTCTGGATGGCCTTTTGATTATTAGGGCTAGTAAAACTGGGGGTCACTTTGTTTCACTTTTACAATGCTTATGTCCTCTGCTATGAGAAAGTCGCAAGAATCTCCAGTTAGTCTAATCAACTTGATTGGGTGTAGTAGTAAAATGGTCTAGAGATTGGGTGTTTAGCAGATTACAATGGCTTTTAAGTGCAAGAAAATCTTTAAGGTGTTTTTTCTGTATCCATCTTCTCTTCTCTTATATGTAATGTAAAAAATTTCCTTGCTTATCTAAATGCTTTTCTAAATGGTCAAAGTTGCTCTGGTACCTTGATAGTGAATGACATTGTATTGTTATGTCTTGTTTAACCACTAGAAAATCCTTTCAGGACGAATGTTTTCTTTCTTTCAATTGTGAAGCGTAAGAAAAATGTCTTATTAAAGCAAATAACCCAGGCAAGGTGCTTTTGGAAAAATGAACCAGTGGACGTTGCTTGTAACAGTGTGGAAGGTTTGTGTCCTTCAAGGATGTTGTTCTTGGATGTTATATAAAGGTTTTACTTGGATATTCTTCCTAGAATTCAACTTTGTTTCATGCTATGATCTGTCTTATCTAGAGAGATGGTAAATCTTCTCATAAATTTGTATTAAATCATCCCAAAGACAGTAAAGCTGTTGGTCATGGCGATTAATAGCTACCAGACATGGGCAACTTGCAACATCCACCCAACAGTTGAGCTTGAGCTTCAGTTCGTACTTAATCTCATCAATGATACTTTGGATTCTCCATGGAGTAAGTTTTCCCACACCAATGGGTCATTCATCGTAACAAAACCGAACCTTCACCCTCTTTGCTATAGGCCAGCTGACTTCAGCTCTATGAAGGAAACTTCTAAGAAGCACACCCCTGACTTCAGCTCTATGTAGTGCAAGTATAGGATTATAGAAACTTTTAATTGCATCAGTTGGAACTCTCGTGCAGAGAAATTGCTGAAACGGTAATAGTCCAAGTAGGTTGTGTGCACAACAATCTGCTGAAACGTCATTCAGTTACGCACTGTGGCTATCGCTGGTGCTAGTAGTGCTAAGTTTTGCAGTTTAGTCAGTATACTACAGAACACAGCTACCTAAGCTTCACGGATCCAATGCTTTCAATTGAAGTGGACCTAAAAACCGTAGTTTATACAAGGAATGAGTTAGTTGACCACCAGTTTAACTGGTTGAAGTCTGTTCTATATAATGTAGGTGAAAAAAAATTCATTCTCAATCGAATGCAGAAACAGAGGTTCAGTCAATTAAGAGAGTATCAGCCTCAAGGAAATGCGGGGATGTGTTTCGTCGAGTGAGACCAGTAGCAATAAACAGCTATCAAGAACAGTAATCGAAAAACATATGCAGATACCATGTTGTAAAACAAGGCCAACCGAAATTTAATTAACCCCGACTGGTAACTGCATAAGAGGATCTTCTTGTGTTAAAGCTATCAATTAACTAAGACCCTAGAAAAGCAAAAAGGTTTGCATTGCCTGGATGTTTGTACATGGTATCTTATCTTGCACTACAACTTGAAAGTGAAGTAATGGGGAGCTTGGGTACAACCAACTCGTGGAACATGTTCTAAGAAGCAGGAGCTATCTTAAAATTAATGTTGACCTAAATTAGAGAAAAAACCATTCCCTTTAAAAACTTTCCATGTTCATACTAGTACAACACAAGAAATCAAAGAAAAGAGAAAATGAATTCAAAGAAGAAAAAGAGCCTCCAAAATCCGACCCGTATGTTCTCACAACTAACAAAGGATCATCATTAACTACCTTAGTTTGTCAAATCCATGATGGCAGAAACAATATCCCCATCACAAGCCTTGAGCGCCTTAACAGCCTTTGGCCTAGAGACTCCAGCTTGTGTCATGACCAACTCGATGTCCTTGGGCTCCACTCCTGTCTCATCCACATCCTCCTCATCTTGAGCAGGGGCTGAAGACTCAGGCTTGGAGACTACATGACTTAGGTCAGGAGCTTTAAACTGCTCAGCCGCCTGTGTCTGCAGTTGCGAGCTTAAGTCTTCAATCTTAGCCTCACCGAAGATAACATACGTGTCAGATGCTGGGCTTTTGAAAACATCCGGTTTTGAGATCACAAACAAAATCTGAAAACGAAACATAAGTAATATCATTCCAGAAATCCCCAAGTAGATAGATCATCAACAACATACACTAATAGCAATAACAACAGACAGCACAAAATATCCAACATTCAGGGGAAAAGAAAATCAAACATTTTTGCTTTTCTTCACTGTAACACGGCTAACACCAGTGATGGGTTTCATTCCAAGCTTCAGCATTGCCTTACGACTCTTCTTCTCGCTTCTGCTTTGCTTCGATCTACCACTGACATCCCCATCTTGTTGATCTATAACCAAATATGCAAAAAAAAAAACAAAAAAACAAAACAAAACAAAACAAAATACTAAATTAATCTACCAACATATAAACGGCACACAAATTTCAAACTGACCATACTGTAATGTACTAATATAGCTAATTTAGTATTTATTACCTTCTCCCTCGTCATCATCGTCTTCTTCATCATCATCGTCATCTTCTTCATCCTCAACAACAGGTTCATCAGGCTACAATAAGACATTAATCAAGTCCAAATACAGAGCAACTGAACTACCTCAAAACAACTTACTTAAACTATCAAATTTAAGGATAGTATATATGATTTAGGGCACTTGACTGACGCTTCGGACAGTATAGTTTTAAGTTGCTAATTAAACATTGAAATGGTACAGTAACTGATAAGTAAAATTAACAGAGAAGACTCACGTTGATTTTCTGCTCTTCTAAATGAGCAGCGAGGAGTTCCTCTTGCGTCTGAGCAGTCATGGCGTTTGTTAAGAGTAAGAGAAAAACGTAGAGATAGCAAGAGACTGTTTATAAAAACCCTAAAAACCTAAACGGCGAGGATGCGGGGGCATACTTATAGCCTAGTGAATGACCAAATTACGAAATGGCAATCCTCTTTAATGTGAATTACGAATATATACCCTTAAGTGGCTTTCTCTTCTGCTACGTGTTTGCATATTGGGGGTGCACAAGGATGAGTTTTTGGGGCGCATAGGATCATGAAACAGTAATCCTGTAATCTTTTTTACATAATGGCTAATATATCTCTGTTTTAATTAGTGATAATGAATATGATCAATATCAATAATCATGATTAGTGATTCAATTAAGTTTAACACATTTCTTTTAAGTTACGCGTTTGAAATCAAAATCAATACAAAATAAAAATAAAAATCAGAGGGACAAGAAGAGAGTTTTTTGGGGAAAATTCAAAATGAGTGATTCAAACAAGAGTTTTGATGTAGGTGAGTCTTCATCTTCAAAATTCGTTAACATATTAATACCCATCAATAATGATTAGTTCTTTGCCGATTATTTAGAAAATCATGAATTTTTTTTCTCAAACTTAACATAACCATTATGAACCTTACTATGAATTCGAAGGACCAACCCAAGACGAAGAAGAAATCTAAGAAACGACTGCTCAACATAAACATGTATATCTCTAATCTAACTCCAATTTCAGTTTTCAATTTTATAATTATAAGGAGTTCTGTTTTTTTTTCTTTCTGAAACTGTAGGTTTCTAGCCATCAGGTCCGATCACGGCTGGGAAAACATGAACTGCTGGCCGTAATCAGGTTGAAAGGCTCTTTGTTGATGAACTCCCAGTCGTTATTGGAAACTTACGGCTGGAATGATAACACTTCCTGGCCGTAAATACAAATTTAAGGCCAGATTTTTTTCTACGTTGCATGGGAATCATTAAATGCTATTTAATGTTGTCGGCGCCGGTTGGGATACCCAACCGTGTATTGTTCTTACGGATGGGTTTCCATGTCGTTTTTGATTTACGGCTTTTTTTCTAGGCCGTAAGTTGAATCGTCCAAACATTCTAAGGAAACAGGTCAAATTACGGCTAGGATATCCCTTGTTGACGCCGCTGTAACTTTTGACTACGATTGGGCTTGACCTAGATTCCAACCCGTGAATTTATTTACGTCTGGGATTTCCCTTGTCGACCCATTCGCTTTCTTTGTTTTTAGATTTTATTTTCAACTAATGATGTGATTATATTTCATTTTATTATAGATTGTACGATACATTACTATGGAAGACCAAGCGGTAGTTTTGGAAGACCAACCCCCACATGTTCAAGTTTCAGCGAACACAAGAACGCACTATGCAAACAACAATGAGTGGAAAGATAAAGAAGATGCAAAGAAGTGTTCTCGAGAACAAGGGATGAAAAGGGTGTGTATAATAGTCCAGAATAAACAAGTTAGAGATACCAACTTTCAAATGGTTTTTGAGTGCAGTGAAAAGGACGAGAGTCATTGAAAAAGAGTTGTGAGTATAAACTAAAAACCACGAGGAAGAAGGGATCTCATCGTACGAACAAGTTCGGATGCCCTTTTAAGCTTCAATTTAGATATAACAATTTCAAGAAAGTGTGGTTTATGAGTGAAGTTGTCTTGGGTTTTCTTAACCATCCAAATCCGGAGAGTTTGATCAACCATCCTTATCCGAAAAGGCTCAACCCCAAAGAAAATGAGCTAGTTCACGTGTTGAGTCAAAGACGCTCGAGACCCCTTGATATCCTTAGTGGCGTGAAGGTGTTAAACCCCAAAAACTCATCTATATTGACTACCATCTATAATGAAAGAGAGGAATTTAGAAATGAGACATGGCAAGAGAGAGTGCTTATGCAACAATTATTGTTTTTGTTTAAGGAGGCAAACTACTCTACCGCTTATGACCGAAATGAAGGAAAAGAAGCGGAATATCTTTTCCTCGCTCATCCATAATTTGTATAATTGGCAAGATGCTTCCATCAAATTTTCTTTATGGATTGCACGTATAAAACGAACAAGTGTAACATGCCGATATTGAAATTTGTTGCGCAAACATCTACCAAGTCAATGTTTAGTGTTGCGTTTTGTTTCTTGAAAGACGAGACGATGAAAAGTTATATGTGGTCATTACAAATGGTCAATTTATTGTATCAAGAAGGATATACTCCTACGGTGTTGATTACGGATAAGGAGCAAGCATTGATGTGGGCATGCACCACGTATTTTTCCCGACACACATCATCATCTTTGCAGGTTCCATATATGGAACAATGTGCAAAGTAATTGCAAGAGGGTTATTTGGCAACCAAAGAAAACCGAGATGTAGAGGATTAAAAAACTACCGTTGGAGAAACAACAAGAAGAGAAAGACAAATTTGAGATCGATAAAAAAATAGCCATGGTCAAATGCGCGGGATTTCAATTGATTTGGAAGAATTAATATGGCCGCTCACGGAAGATACATTTTTTTTCTAAGGGAGCGTTATGTATTGGAAAAATGGGCTACCTACCCGGATTTTATAGTGTACTTCAAGAATGAATTGTTGGATCCCCACAAAGAAAAGTTCATTAGTGCATGGGTAAACCAACATAGACATTATGACAACCAAGCCACAAGCACGGTGGAGTCGTCTCACTATTTGTTCAAAAGTAAGCTAAATGGGTGCAATGGTGGATTTGTTGTTGTTTTTGAAGATATGAGCGAGTATTTCAAACGTGATCTCGATAGAATTAAAGGGGATTTCTGAAAAGAGCCAATTTAGAAAGCCCTTTGATTATTTGGATGCCTTTTGGCTCCGAGAAATTAGTTTTTATGTTTCGCATTGGGCAATTTAGAAGATTATGAAGGAAGTGGATGCTTGAGAGGAGACGAAATTTTCCGCGGGAATGAGATGTAATTGTCCCAACATGTCGGCTTTGGGCCTCCCATAAGCATGTGATAGCCAATTATCCCTCAAATATGATCCCAATCGAAGTATATTTCAATTTTGGAAACAACGTCTATTACTCTATGATCCATTACCCAATCAAGGTCTCTGGGATGTGTTTTGCAACACCGAGGCACACAAGGAACTTTTTAAGAAGTACGCTTCTTCACAACTGGTGCAAAGACAACTTTGGTTGTATGAGTTGCGGAATTTCGATCGTCCCTTCACTAGAGAAGATATTCTTGAACCAACAAAGGAGAAGGGCAAGGGTATGCCTTCAAAAAAAAGTTATAAAGAAACAAGAGAGGGTAAAAGCGAAGAGAAAGGTTCAAGAGGGTCCACAGTTGGCGCCTTCAAGTCAAAGAGATCTTTAGGGTTTTGAGCACTTAAACGAGTTGTGTAAGGAGGAGGATGTTAAGGGGAAAGGTACGGCTACAAACAAAGGTAAACGAACAGAAATGGAAGAAGGCGGACCAAGCCGAGGTAATGAAGTGAAGGTAAAGGTCCCCAAGAAGACGGTTGTTCCATCCCAAAAAGGTTCAAAAAGAAAAGTTGCTTGTGGAGTCAAAATTAATGAGACGGTTATTTCATACAAACAAGGTTCAACAAGATAAGTTGCTTGTTGAGTCAAAATTAAAGACACGATTTTTCCATCTAAACAAGGTTCAACAAGAAAAGTTGGTAGTGGAATCGTTGTTAAGAAATTAGCAAGAAGCCAAGGTAATGATGTTAAAGGAAAAACATCAATGGTCAAACCTTCGCAAATCACCCCACAAAGAGTTGTTAGTAGTGAGAAAGAGTCGGTTTTTATGGAAGTAGGACCGATGAAATCACTCCTTATAGATGAGGAAGATAATTATATCATACCTACGTTCATAATATATAAAAATTACATGCACTTTTTTACCACATTTTATTCATGAGTATGTTAAGGCCACTGATGATATTGAGGGCGGCGGAAATTATGGTTACCATGTGTTTGTAGATCAACTTGGACCTTTTGATACGACAAAAGATTGGGATGTAGACCAAATTTATTTTGTAAGGCAAAAGTGCTTGCTTGAACTACGTGGTTTCCCCAATTTCTACAAGCCAGTGATGAGATGTGAAAGAGAAGAAACAAAGATGGTGTTGTATGAAAAGTTCTAAGCATTTGAACGGTGTCTAATGGGCAATATTAGATTGACAAGTGAATATTAGATGAAAATATCAATATGTGTCCATCTACTCTCCAACCCATTCCATTATATTATTCATTGCATCTCCTATGGGCATAGTGTAACATACGTACCAATAAGACGTATTATCGAAGAATTATCGCCAAGGATAGTCATCATGAAGTTTTTGCATATAAACCATTTTATCGGCCTCCAATTGAAAGAAGATTTCCCATTACCTCCATTAAGGATGAGAAACAGTGGTGATGGCACAATACCCAAGGGTTGCGTAATCAGTTCAAGGAAGGTTTTGAATTATTGAGGGAATTACAATTGTTGAGGGATTCCCCGTGTGTACTAACGACTTCCGATGAAGATGAGTAAATGTTGTGTGAAGGGTGGTGATTATACGATCGAAATGTTTTTTTGAAGGGTGGTGATTAAAATGATAAGAATGTATTTTGAAGGGTGGTGATTATAAGTGAACCTATGTATTTTGAATCACTCACGATTAATGAGCAATCTATTTTGGTCGTATTGTATCCCCCCCTTTTTTTTAAAAGAAAACCAAAGGTATTGGTTATTTTCAGGTAATACGGCTAGGTTTTACGCCAACACGACCTAGTCATAATTAAGAAAGTTACCAAGAAAATGAGATTTCTGCAGATTTATGGTTGGGATTTTTTAGTAACCTAGCCGTAATATTTTGGGATTGTCCCATAAAATGAAATCTCGGTAGATTCATTACTTGGATTGTCTAGAAATTTAGCCGTAATATTTATGGATGGGAATACAAACCTTAATTTTGAGTTCATATTTATGGCAGGTTTACGGCCATTTAAACCAACCGTAAGCGGTAATTACGACCGTCATTTTCAGCCGGTTATGCAATACGACTAGGTTATAGAAAGGGTCAACCTAGCCGTAAGTGACCCTGGATTGCCATCCTCTGATTGTTCTTCCATTATAATTAAACAAGAATCAGATAAATTAAAATACTAAAATTCATTCATTCAAAGGAAATCCACCCAAATCCGTAGCCAAACCAAACATACTAAAAACAAAGTCTTGCATTATAAAAGTTGAAAATACTTAAACAATTACATAATCCACTCATCCGCTATGACCAACATTCTTGGGAACATCCTTAGAAGATGATGAAGAACTTCCAGGCGTCTTGGAACCACCCATCCACTCATCCTCGTCGTAAGTATATAGAGAATCCTTCATAGGATTATGTAACTCCTGAAGCCTGAGAAGATTTTTTTATTTTATCACAATCCAAATTTAAACCACCCTTGTCAATTTTACGGGTCAGGTCTCTGACCATCCACTTAGCTCGCGCGACCTATTTTCATATCAATAATTGTACATAAGTTTAAAAACTTATACAAAATTAAGAATGATATAGGTAGCATACATACCATCATCATAACAATACCAGACATTGGAGGTTCCTCTGGTCCATTCTTCTTTTCACTTTCTCGGTTCCTAAAAATGGTAAAAAAAAAATATATATAAGAAGATAGAAGCACTTACACTGATAGACTTACGGTTAGGAGTGCATCAGCACTACAAAAATTCAGATAATGCTAAATGGATCACCATGCACAACATTCAAACCTGAAAACACTAGGGGTACCAAAATACACCACCAACTTTTTTGTAGGCAATCTGTATGGACAAACTCAACACCACTCCGAGAGTTAAAACTCGATAAAGGAAAGTGTCTAGAGTTATATCTCAATCTCTCTTATGATTAGAACGTTTACAGAATTGAATCCGTGAAATAAACTCAAAGAAAGTTCTTGGACGGTACCAAAGACCAATATCCAAGGATCAATCAAGTCTTATCCAACAAACAAGGTCGGACGTATCTACTGTGATTGATCAACGCACAACCTGTGATATTTCAATTATAAAGATAAACAATATAATGCGGAAAAAGAAATAACACAGACACCAGAAATTTTGTTAACGAGGAAACCGCAAATGCATACTAACCCCGGGGCCTTGTCCAGCTTGAACACCAAACTGTATTAAGCCGCTACAGACACTAGCCTACTACCAATTAACTTTGGTTTGGGATGTAGTTGAGCCCGAACTCAGTCTTCCACTGATTCAGGTACAGTCACGCTCCTTACACCTCTTGAATCCCAACAGGACTCCGCGCAATTGATTCCCTTAGATGATCTCACAACAACTAAGAGTTGTTTCAACTTAATTGAAGGCTTTAAACCAAATCTGCCTCCCACCGATTAAGCCTATATAATTGATTTTATGATTTACGATTGAAACGAATGATCAGATCAAATGTAAGATCCAGGTGATGGAAATTGATATCAACTTGATAAAAGTCTGGATATCCTCGAAATCCGGACTTATGCAACCCGAAGTGCAGCCTAGAATATTATTCACCTCACAAGTATAAAACTTGTGGAATCATAAAGTTTGAGACGAAGAGAACTTTGTGATTTCTATCTATCTTGTTCAAGTGATAAATCGACAATCGAAGATCAAGATACTCAAGTTATCAAGATAAAAGATAACTAGTCCTGGATTCACGAATCCCAATGAAGTCTTTGATAGTCTTTAAACCCTAAAAGGGTTTCTAGAGAGGACGACTCTGGATATAACTAGGACAAAAAAAAAGTAGTGTCAGGATTCAAAGATCCCAGTTGCCAAGAGTTCCCCTTATATAGACTCTAAACCTTGGTTGCTTTAGGTTTAAGCTAAGATAGCTTTGGAACCAAGCAAACAATATTCACCGTTAGATGAAAGCTTTGAATCTTATTCACATAAACAAGATATACACTTTGGTTAGGTAAACCGTAACGGAACCATGTACAAAAACTATGTCCAACATGGTTAGCCGAAACTAGCCGGTTTGAAATTAAAAGCTTAACACTCATTTCCATGAACACAAAGACATTGATCTTGAGTCACAATCATTTGATTAAATGAGTCTAGTGTTAATTAGAGAATTGATCAAATGAAAATTATCTCATAGAAATAATTTAATCGCAATTGAATCATAATCGACATAGTTGGTAAATGCACAAAGTACAAATACTTGAGTAGTTCGTGAATCGTCTGAGTCAAGGTACGCGCACCGGTTTGCAAACATACAAGCAAAACCGAGTTCCAGAGTTGACAGAACTTTTTCAGTTCACGTACCGGTTTGCAAACTTAGGTGCAAACACTAAGTTCTGGAGTTGACAGAACTTTTTCAATTCACGTACCGGTTTGCAAACTAAAGACCTTCACCGGTTCCGGAGTTCACAGAACCTTTTCAGTTTGCGTACCGGTTTGCGTACTAAATTGGTTATAGAACATAGAATTGTATTGGTTCGCAGGTTTGAATTCTTTAACCCGGTTTCGTACCACAGTTCCAAAATGGTTTGTATATGAAAATACATACCTAATTGGATTACGAAACAAACAGATTTTCCCATGATGTGCATACGAATATGCATATCACACAAGTCTGAAAGTCGATATATAGCTACTCCGCTACGTGTACGAGTACATTTAATACAGCTTCAGACATATAACAGTTTTCCCAGTTTGTAAGATTGATAACACTGTCTTGTATTCCGAATATAGTAGTTCTATATTTCTCTAAATCAATTCGAAACATTCCTGAATAACATCAATGACACATATCACTGTTCCAGACTATTTTCGAATGATAAACTCTAATCAAGAAATGGTTCCGAACAATAAAATATTCTCCACCGAATGTTTATTAAGTATGACCAAATGTTTATTAAGCTTAGTCATTATATTTCGAAAAATTCGTAAACTAAATAATTAGTTATCAACTCAAAATTCTTGTCTATGCAAGCTAGTCTAATTAGTTATGCGGCAATCGTCTCAATGGTATAAAGGTGAATATAACTTGAGAAAGGTGGTTCAGTCTTCACTTACCTTTTGTTGATGAAATTCTCCAAAAGCTTCGATTGATCTTCTCCTTCAAACGGTAGAACGCAAATGATGACTGGTTCGTTTCTCAACTACCTCTATCCTAGACCGAGACTTAACTAATTGTAGACTAGAAATCAAGATATAGTTTTGACAACTAAATTTGACAACAAGCTCGATATAGCAACACTTGTGATTTCGACTGAGCAATGCTCTAAAAATCTCCCCCTTTGTCAATTTTAGTGATAAAACTATTAATACATACGAATAACAAAAATAAAGCTTCGAAAAACTCCTCTATCCATCATGCCTTGATTTCCTTGGTTTCTTCAACTCTCCTTGAACTCTTCGTTATTTCAAGTTGCAATGATTCTGAACGTGTTCAACTCAGCATCGTTGTTGTTGAAGATCCGTAGCTATAACAACTCTCGTCGTCAAATAGAAACATAGTATTATTATCTTCTCTCCAAAGTTCAATTGTATCTCGACTCTGAAGTAATACTACAGTGATATGTTTCTCCCCCCTTAACTGATAGACGCATTTATGTGTCTATTTTCATCTCTTTTATGTATAGTGTTAGTACCCATTTCTGTACTTATTTTGGTATTTTACCCCCTTGTAGGTGTTTTTGGAAAAATGGGCTCTTGCGGGAAAATTGGCTCGAAAAGTTGTTAAAGGCTCCTGGGAGGACATTTGCTATTCGGACTCTCATTTTGGATAAGGGGTAACCCATTTTCAGGCAGCTGCTAAGCACAGACCGAGACTGGATAGGGGGAGGTCACATTTCTTTACGTTTTCAAAAAAACAGAAAATGGCGGGAATTCTCTTCACACACAGGCGATTTTTTTGGATGGATTTTTGATCGATTTTTAGGGAGATTAAAGGGCTGAATTTGATTGGGTTTGTTCCTATGGACCTAACAGGCAAGGTAAGGGTGTTGGAATGGATCCAAAGTGTCTAGAACTCGAATTGGAAGCGAAAACTTTCCAAAAATATCATGGTTTATTTTGGGCAAGTTTCTTGGTTTATTCTTGGAAACTTACGTGTAGAAGTGGAAGGAAACTCTTCTTAAAGACTTGTTTCTATCAAGGGAGGAGTTTGGACAGCTTTTATGGATTGAATGCACGTGAAACAGAAGAAAAAAAAGGAAATTTTGTAACGTGCTGTGGAGGAAAAAAACCAAGTTTATTCTCGAATTTTCTTTGCTCTACTACGTATAAAAGGGTTGGTTAGGGTCCTAGGAAGGAAAGGAAGAAGTTAGGGGAAGTTTAGAGCCTTAGAGAAGCTAGAAAAATCATTGGAAGAAAACACGTTTCTGCTGCTGCTGCTGTTGCCGGAGAAGACGAAGAACACAGAACAGCGGAAAAAGAAAGTTGCAGAGGCGGACTTATTTTCAGTGACAACGATTTACGGTCGCATCATCCTGCAGTCACCAAATCTCTTCAGCAACGATTCCGTCCGCTGTATTAGACTTTCAGCGACTACAGTATTCCCTTTTCTCCCTTGTAATCAATTTTTGAGCCATAAACATGTATTTTGAGAACACGATTAATATGAGGAGCTAAACCCCTTAGCCGAGGCGACGGAGGAAGCCATTGTTCCATGAAAAGTGGTATAATTCTATTTTTATTATTTATTGCAATTATTTTACATGATTTTTTTGCATAGAACTTAAAAGAAAAATTGATTTTTATTGAGTGGTTGTGAATTGTTTTGATGGAACATGCTAGGTTTTGACACTTTTGATGTTTCATGCTTTGTGATTACAACAACTACTTCAAAAATCTATCAGAGGCAAATATTAGAATCACTTAAACGAAGAATATTGCATGAATATTGATTAGAGTTTATCGATTAATTGGTCAATGGTGGAATCCAGAGTCTTGGTACTTTCTTATTATTATTGAAACAATTTTATTTAATTCTAAAAAATCCTTCACAAGCCCGAGTTGAACGAACTTTACTCACCACTTTCACTACAACTTAAAATTCACACCATTAACCAATACTTACATCTTTTGTATAATAGGTAAGACCTATAGCTATAATGATTCACTCCCCCTTACATAATGATCCGTAAACCATATGTATGTAGTATGAACTACTAAATAATTCTCCCCCTTTTTGTCAATAAAATTAACAAAGGTGCGAAAAATCGCGGGATCATAATGAATACAATCAAAAAATATCTTCAAGTTTTAAGGAAGATGGATATACTACATAATAACATAGTTAAAATGTAACTCCTAATATCAACTTATTTAGATGATTTCACATAGTAAAAAAATACTTACTCATCTTAGGAGATTAAAAAGATACAAGCATTCCCTTTATAATTCCACACCCACACTCCCCACATAGATATAAAAATTAAGCACAAGTTCATTTAAGAAATCTCCCCCATAACATGTCATTCCCAAGAGAACATCATGAGAGACCTTGCTTTTGTGAAAAAGAAGGAAATAAGATGATATGGATTCAGTATCCACCAAATTTGTTGTGGAAGCATTATATGCTGAAATAAACTGTGTACTCAATTCCAACATCTAATAATTTTTCTCCTTCGTATAAAAAAAACTTACGGTCAGGAAGCAACACTCGACCCATCCGTAGGATAACAAATCAGCTGGGAAGTACGTGATGATCAAACCGTAAATATATCTTCGGCTAGGACGATCTAACCGTAAACATATTTTCGGCTAGGAAACGAAAATAACATGGTTGGAAAAAGTAGTTACGGTGGGCAAAGTCCCAGCCAAAACATTCATCATTCAAATGATTTCCGCAGAAACAAGACTTCTTACGGATAGGAAAGTTTCGTCCGCATAAAGGAACTCACGGTTAGGATATCGATATTTATCAACCATAGGAGTACATTACGGTTGGAAGTTCTTCAAGTCGCATCCAGGAGTATTGGCTAACGGCTAGGATGATATGAAATCTTAGCCGTGATCGTTTCAGAAAACATTCATCAATCTAACCTATTTTTCCAATCTAACACTAAAGTAATTGATTTTTTTTGTATTCTTACCTAGTAGGATCCATTCGTGGTGGATTCGCTGGTGTTTGGACAGATTGATTCTCCAAATGTCCATTAAAGACATCAATAACTTGTCCTTCTTTATAACCAGAGTTCAGTTAGCCCGATCTTGTCACTCTTGATCTTGTTGTCATCTTGAGAATCAACTTTACTTGTTTGAAGAATCAATGGACAAGAGAGGAACATCGGTTTAGGTTTTGTTTTGTTTTCTTGGTGTTTTGTTGTAAAAACTGATTCTGCTGGTTTTGGTAAATTTGGGTGTGCCGCCGAGAAACGAATCTAAACCCTAAACAAATGCACTGCACGGGAGTACTTTAGATTCGAGAGATCAATATGTACAATTCTGGCCTAAACCAAGAAATGGTTGTTCCAGTCTTGCTTCGATCACAAAATGAAGGAGAAGGGTTGATCTTAGGAAGGGAAGCGAAGAAGGTGTTGAGATCAGAATGGTTAACTCTGAAGGTGTGGCTATTTTATGACTTGTATCATAATATGGAACTGGCTTGCGGAATGTAAGCTATCAGTTCTTGGTGTTTTTCTGAATACTGTGTTGATAACACTTGTCTCTTTGTCGAAATAGGTTGAAAACCTATTTATACAAGTCATGATTGAGTGCACCCTGATCTCGTAGGAAGTGGAGACAGTTAAGTAGTGGAGAAGTGGGGATGTGTAAAAGGTGGTGACCATTACGTTTCCGTCATGAGGGAAGACTGGTCAGCCTTACACCCACTACTTTCTTACTGCTGTTAACCGCCCGCCCTTCCCTGACACTTTCTCATAATGGGCGTATTGCACGCCGCATGCTGTAAACCGCCAGACCAATACCCTGATGAACATCCCCCAGTTTGTGACATGTTTGATGTCTCGAGTATTTTCGTGGAAAATATGCAGTAAGTTGCTGAATGGGTCTTGTTTGTAAGACCTAGTTATTCTGACCAATCACGCACAAGCCCGGCGGCGGGTGGTCATGTGTGGCGAGCCAAGTCATGAGACTTGCCGCAAAGAATAGCATGTGACGCTATTATGTTAAATAACTAAGTTATTTGTTAAATCGATACTTATAAAATATCGTATATACTCGATGCATGTAAAGCATCACTTTTAAGCAAGAAGCTCAAAATAATCGATGCATGTGAAGCATCGTTGTATAGAGCCTGTCTTGGTTGGTCGCGGAACCTAATGTCTTAAAAGGAGCGTGACAGGCCACTTTCAGGAAGCTGATGGGAGCTATTCATGCATGCCAAAAGTAGGTCGGTCGGTCTCTATAGGAGAGTGATGGCTGGTAGCCATTTCGACATCCTATTGGTCGGTCCAAGTTCAATCTAGACCGGTTAAATTGGCTAGCCAAATTAGATGGATGAGATGATTTTCGGCAGTTATTGGTTGTCGCTAATTTATTTAAGATTTTTATAAGGAGCGCGGCCAGCCATATTTGGGCGCGCGTTTAGGAGCCGTATGGGCGGCCGCGGCTTGGCCGATTGCTCCTCATGGAAGAGGGGCGGCCAATGGTCACGGCCACATCTTGTTTGGCGCCTAGAATAGAAGTTTGGTCGGCCAATTCGTCTGGCGAAGTTGGGCGATCAAGATGATTTGCGGCAGTTAATGGCTACCGTTGATTTAATTTAGGTTTTAAAAGCCGTGTGCCTAACCTATTTTGGGCTAACGGTTTTTGGTGCTAGCGACGCACTGGGAGTTGTTCAACCGGCCAGCATTGTAGCCGAGCCACTTGTGAGCATATTTGAACCTTCCCCGTTGATCGAGATTAAATCTAGGCCGATCAATTCGGCTGGCGAAGTTGGGCGGTCAAAATCGTTTTGCGGCAGTAATGTAATGTCGCTAAATAAAATTAGGGTTTTGTAGCTCGCGTGGCCAACTATTTTGGGCTAAGCGCTTGGTGGCTCCGCTTGCGAGTTGGAAGGAGGCCGATTGTCCTGGGCATTAGCAGGCCCGCCAGTGTACATGATGGCGCTTGTCCGACCATGTTAGGAGGCAGCTAGGTTTGATAAATCGACTGGCCAAAACGTACGGCCGTGATCGTTTTAAGACTGACATGGGCAGTCTATATTAAATTCCTTAAGGAATTTAGGTGTGTCGACCAGCCAACTTCCAACTTTGTTTAAAAGTGTGTGTGGCGCATTTAAAGCGATCTGATTGGTCGATGGGAAAGGGGCTGGCAAGCGGCAACATGGAGTGTGGCCGACCGGCCACGGGCGGCGCCTGCTGGAGTGGATCGGCCGGACAAATGGCGTGGCCACGCCTCCCTTTGCTGCTGTTTTTTTACTTGCCGTAGTTCTTCTTATTTTCTACTTTTGGTAGGACTTTGCTCCTACTAGTCCATGGCGGATTAATTTCCTAGTTTACCTAGGTTTGGTCTCGACCAATAGGGTTCGAGATTTTGCGCAGGGCGCAAAAAACCTAATTATTGCAAATTAATTAGGTAAAAATTTGAATTTTGCGAGTTGTCACAAAATTGGTCAAATTTGGTGAATTCTATGTGCTGACACAAAATTCTTAATTTTATTCTCAGAGAGCAGTCAACGCGTCTTTTGACCGAGTACTTTCATGCAGACCTTAATCTTGATACTTCGGGAAACTCATGCTACTCAGCTGCGAGTGAACACTAATTGTCATGTCATATCAATATTAAGGGTTCAGCCGGGGAACATAGCATAGGAAAAATACTCAATGAGCCATACATTAATGAATAATGCAGGCGAGAGATTAATAAAATTTATAGAATGTTTGGGATTGTTGCTACATGAACCATTCTGAATAAATTTTATATACATATACTGAATTGCTCAATACATGTGTAAGTCAAGAGGCCTAGGCACTCATTATTTTTAAATGCCTCTATTTCTTTGCAGAATGACAGCACATTAAATACAGGGTTTCAAAATTTTAGCCCTGAACTAAAAACCACCATCAACACTTGGGGAGAAGAAGAGGGAAAGAGTTTAGAAGAATAGAGAATGTGTTGTTTGATTTTAATTATAGGTTTTGTATTAGGTTTATATTTTGATTTAAGTTAATTTTATTAGGTAAGGGACAATATGAGTTTTCAGCCTCATTAGGTCCCCATATCCAGTTTTTGGGAATACCCAAATCCCATGCAGCCCCAATAATAAGATTTGTTATCCTTGGATCATTATTTTGGATAAATGGTTTGTGCTACCTGAAAAAGTGGTTTGTGCTAAAATCATATATCCACAACCTTTTAGGTATGAGGGTGATAGGTGTCTTAAACATCTTGATTTACTATCAATTGGTTATGCTTTCTTTGCTATTTTTCATGTGAATTATGTAATTCACGTTGCTTTTGAGTTTTGTAGGTGATTTGGAGTCATTGGAATAAAAGCGGAAGAAATAGGTGAAAAAAGTGCAAAACCATCATTTCATAGGCAAATGCTATTGGGAGCCCAACATAGGATAAGGGGCAACCATCTGACAGGTTCGCTAAAGACAGACTACAGTACGTTAAGGGCCACCTCTTCATTTATCACTAAACTTATGTCGATCCCCAGTCCTACACAATTCCATTTTCTCTTCACTGAGCCGATAAGACGACTCAGCACCAAGTTATCACGCAGGCAAGCCATGGAACTAGGCATTGTATTCGACTGGTTAGGAAAGAATTTCGGAGAATAACGGAACAGGTGGTCTGATTGGTAAAAATGAATCAGTGATACGAAGTTCTGAGGATAGATTTGTTTTTAACTGAAATGCCAACGAGAAAGATGGAGAGAAATTGATGTTACTGCAGCTGAAGTAATGGAGATTAAAGACAGGTAATTCGAAGCTGAGAAGGAAATTAAGAGTTTGGCTTTGTTTTAAATTCGTTTTGCATCCAAGAAAGTCAGTGAAGAAGTTACTGCCATAAGAAGAAGCAGCCGTAGAGTCTGTGATAGTTTTGGGTTTTGTTTTGTGACGGAAAAACAGGGAAGGAACTGAAATTACTGTCATTCAAATTATCAATGACTGGAAGGGTTTTGAGATCGATTGAAAGAAGAAGCAGGTGGTATGAAGTCGTAGCATTGAACGGAACGTGCTTAAGTGCCAAGAAACTCTGCCATTGATACAGCAAAGAAATGACTCAAGATCAATGAATATTTCAGTGTTTGTAAAGGATTGGGAGATAGGTTTATGTGTATGATTGCAGGGAAGGAGCTGTGAAAGGTTACAGATACAACAGAGTTCTATCCATCCCCACACTGCAAGACGCCTATACACTTTAAATGCCAGAATGACTGTTTTATGTTTCATCTGCTCTTGTGCTCACTGAACTGAGTTCTTAAACCACCAGGTTTGCCTTGAGTTTCTGTGAGTTATTTTGGAGGGTCAGGACAGGGTTCAAGAGGTTAAGAATGAGAAGGAATCTGGGTTCGATTTGGTTTCATATTTGGAAAGAGTTTTACTGCCGAGAATTCAGTCCCAAGTAAGGTTGCATGAATGGCTGGTTTATGAGCTAACTTAGAATTTGAGACAAATTAGGAAACATGGGTTGTCATCTATTTTGAAATTCCAGGGTTTGAGTAAGCCATATAAGAAGAACAAAGGCTGAACTGCGATCATATTCCGTATACCCCTCACAACTTCTTCCATCTCCCAGTAGAGAGGAGCTCTCTGCTCCTCTCCAAACCCTTCCATCACCACCTTTTCATACCACCTCCATTCACTGCATCTTCCATCCATCACCAGTTCCACCTCAAGCTTCGCCTAAGCCTGAACCTGTCGCCACCATTACACCTCCACCAGTTCGATCCATATTCTCCAGTACATACATCCATCGTGCAGTCACTACACATCAGGCAGCAGTAAGCTTGAAGAACACTGTCCATTACCTCCAGCCACGAATTGGGTTTCGTTTCGAAGTTATCCATCACTATAATTCCCATAATTCGTTTGAGTATAATTTGATAACATGAACTCCATGCGTAGCTAATTTCTTGTTTGGTTAGGGATATTTCAAAACTATGTGACTTGTCTTTGATATTTTATCAAGTTAATCTTTCTTCTTATATTGTTTTATTGTTTGTCTTCTACGGCGATTATGACCATGAATTGTTTGCAGGGTCTTTGAGTGGCCAATTAGATAACTTGCTTGCAATACTAAAGCTAGATTTTAGAACCGTAATCCGTAATTGTTATGGTAATATAATCACAAGTAGCAAAACATCAACGTTGTAATGGGATTTTGTAGATTTTGATGTGTATTTGACAACCCTAAGTTAACATGTCAAACTTACGTGCATGTGGTTAGGATCAATCCGACTCATGGAACATATCGGTTGGTTAAGTTACACTAGAGAGCTTATTCGAAGTGGCTTGATTGACTAAACACAAGTAGAGAACTTATTCTACGAAGTGACTTTGGAGTTTAATAGACTTGTTGAACTTATAACTTGTCTAGGATTGTTAGTAAACGTATTTTGAAGAAGATTCATGTTCACTAGTTTAGAAAGAACCCCTAATCATTCTCATCCTCATTGTTCACATTCATATTTGTTTTGTAGTTCTTGCATTATTCATATTTTCAGAAATTAAATCAACAACTTTAGCTCAACTCTCCTTAGGAATGAACCTGCTTATCCGTATACTACTAGTTAGTTTAAAGAAGAGTAAGGATTATATTTTTTGTGAGTTTGACACCTCATCAAAATTGGCGCCGCTGCCGGGGAGCAGTCGGTAATTTGAGTTATTATTTAATTTTATGTTTTTGCATTTAATTCTCATTATAAGCTTTTACTAATTTGTTTGCTGAGAATTTATTTTCAGGTACAAAAAATCACTCGTTTTGCGTGTGCACAATTGGAACAAGAGGTAAATCTCTAAACTAGTTGTGTGCATAAGTATTTCTCAAGATGACTCCTATTGAGAGTAATGCATATGGTTCACAAAACCATGCATATTATGGTGATCAATTTAACTCTCAACCTTATTCTCATGACTTCCAACCATACTTGGGATATAATCAAAACCAATATTTTGGCTATGATGAACAAACACAAGGATGGGAGGATAATTGTACTTTTAATCAGTTTAATTCTAGACATGTGCAGATGCTCGATCATATTCTTTGTGAGCTAAAGGCAGTGGAACAACTTGGTAGACAACCAACCGGACCTGGATACAATGAGTCTAGCCCAGCTCCTGATCGTTTTTATGATCATTCACCAATTCAACGGGATGAGACTTGGGCTGGAAACTATGTATTGAGTGAAAGTGGTGTTTATTCAAGTTTGGCGGAGCAATCTCCAAATCAGAAATTTGATAGTTTTGTTGAATCTGCTATTCCCGTAATGCAACAAACGCTTCAAAACAACAAAACAATTTTGTGAATTTCAGCTGAGTTACAATGAATCACTCCAAGAACTTCAACGGAATATAGACAACATCAGAAATGGCATGAATCAAATTCAAGAAGAGCGGAACAAATAAGAGGTTCAAACTCATTCTAACATTCCCATGGAAGCCAATATAGAGTATGATGATTCCGAAGAAGACGAATCCTTAAATGTTGATAATAATGGTGTAACTAGCTCAACTCTTGATCGTGATAATGATCATTCACCTATTCAAAAGGAAGAAGTTGAGTTTAGAATCACTACAGTTATTAATGGTAAAACTTATGTTGTGTATGAGAGCGATGATGATTATGATTTATTTGTGAATAACACCCCTAATTCAGAGATTGTAAATACTTTGAATGAGAAGTCAACTTGTGATGAAGACCGTAAGGATTACGATGACTTACTTTGAGCAGATTTCGATTCTGATGATGAAGATTTGCAAGTTATAGATACAGAAGAAACTGATGAAGAACGGTTGAATGAGAATAATGATACTTATGATGTGGGAACAAAATTATCCAGCAGTACCGAGGATCCAGTAATACATGAGGTTTTGCAAGGTTTGTCTAACCCTTTACATGAATCTCTATCTAATGATGATCCTCCTAAACTTAAAGTAGTTTCTCATAAAGTTGTTAACCCGACTTTTAGGAAGATACCTCATTTAGGGATGGAATTGTGTGCTTCAAAAATATTATCTGAATTTCTTGCTTCTAAGTATCCACCATATGTGTTTGAGTCTAACACCATGCATGTTTGCCAAGAGGAATCAATGGAAGTTCCTTCCACTTATGTTTTGTATACACTTCCGAGTGCAGAAAGAACTAAGTGTGGGGGCGACTCTTTTGAGATGATAGTTTCACTTTTATCACCATTTGCTAATATTCTTGTGAAGCTATTGCTATATATGCAGATTGTTTTATGGGTGGATCCCCAAATTTTCAGATTGTTGATATATGGGGAATCTACTTTTAATGTTACTCGTATGCGTCAATCAGGTGAACAATTCCAATTCTTACTTCCTTGTCTTTTTCAAGTATTACTCTTATTCTTTATGCAATGGTTTGAAACATTGAGGACAATGTTTGATTTAAGTGGTGGGGTAAGGTTCCTTAAAATTAAAATAAAATAATTGACGTATACAACCTTCCAACTTATAGAGATTTTAGAGTCACTAGCATACTTCTAGGTATGTTTACATAGAGATTTCTGACCGACATAACTGAACTTGGAAGTGTTAGGGAACTACGTTCGGATTTCTTACTTGTTAGAGTGTTAAATAATGGATTTAATCATGTCGGCGGCAAATGAGGAGCAGAGGGAAATGCATTATTAGAGTTGCTGATCAATCATTAGTGGAGACTACCCATATTCATATCAACTGAGGCACCAGACCAAAAATTCTTTGTAGATGACTAAAGAGCTTTCTTTTGAGTGTGTGTCACTGATGTGATTTCAACTTTGTTGTAGTAAAAGGTTCGTTGAGACTTGTGAAAGCAATTGATTTTAGACTTATTTAAACTAAAAATAGAGAAAATTTAAATCCAAATTTGTTTTTAAGATTGAAAATAACCAAGACACTAGATTCCACTATTACACATGAATGAATGATGGTAAAAATTCCAAAACTCTAATTATCTTTAAAATCTCTTTTTCTTAATTCACAAATAATCAAGCATATTCTCAAACATTAATTGTATCCCTTAAGCATAGATTATCTAAACAAAGTATAACCCATCTAATTGAATCACAACTAATTAAGAAAAATTATGCAAACAATTAAAATTCTGCAAAGCAGTGATTTGAGTGAATTATAAAATGCAAATTAGAGAAAAGTAAAATAATTACCAATTATTCATGAATCAATAGCTTCCTCCGTGCCTTGATTATGCGAGAATTAGCTCATCATTATCATGGAAACATGCTCAAAATTCATCTTTATTAATGCTCAAAAATGGTTCACAAATGATGAAATGGGAGAAAAAATGATAAAAACCGGGTTTGTAACACTTATATTTGTTACAAAATCAGTTGTTACAGGAAACAATAAGGAAATACCGTCACTAGCACTGTTGAAGAACGACTGTCTTTGAGGGTCTTATGTTCTTCGTACGTTCTTCACCAGCAGAAAGCAAACTTCCTGTAACTTTTTTTTTCTCTGCTATATGATGCTCTAAACTTCTCCCTATTCTCCCTCTAAACTCTCCACCCCCTCTATGAGTCTCCTACAGCCTTTATATAGTCACAGGACCAAGAATACCTTCGTAATAACTCCAAAATCTTCTCGATATCCAACCAATAACTCAGGAATATTTTCTTTTCTGTTTTATATTCTCACGCGTCTGTTCGCAGTATACACGCTCCAACACGTCACAAACCAATCCCAGATGGAGTAGAACTCGTGCAAGGCTGATAACTCCATGTATCTTCCTCAAATAAACTCAAGAAAATATATCCTCCCTGTTTTGCTCAAATATGATTCTCCGGCCAAATCTAGCTGAAACGAACGACTTTACCACGCCTGTTACACTCAGAGGAACAAACCCAACCAAATTCAGCCATTGAATCTCCTTAAAACTCCTTCAAATTCTTAACCCAATTCTGGCAGTTCAAAATCAGTTTTTCCCGCCAAAATTTCTTTTTCAAACGAGGAAGGAGAAGGGTGTCCCCCTAACCAAACCGGAGGTGCGAATAGCAGGTGCCCAACTGAGGTGCCCCTTATCCAAACTGAGAGTCCGAATAACAAATGTCCCTTGGGTGCCTTTAGACAACTTTTCGAGCCGATTTTTTTCCAAAAATGTTTATTGCCCAAAAATACCTACAAATACATAAAACACCATAATAAGTACAAAAATGGGTACTAACAATATATACAATAGAGATGAAAATAGACACATAAATGCGTCTATCAAATACCCCCAAACTTATTATATGCTAGTCCCGAGAAAATTTAATCTACAAAATAAAATCCTAACTCACTGTCGCAGGCATCGTCGATTGCACTTAGCATGTGCAACAAGCCTTTGAACCCCTAGGTGGCCCTAGTGGTCGAGTTATAGTCTCGGGAGGGTTTACCAGAGGTGTACCCACAAAACCTTTACTCCAGACCCTAGCTATCTACGCAGAACCTTGAAATGGCACTAAAGAACCTCCTTGGTTGGCATACTTATTGATTACGGGAGGAAGTACCCTGATGTGAAATTCCAATTGCTGTACAGGAGTTTGCACTCAAGCATACTAAAATTCATATATAAGTGATAGAGCTCTACTCAGATAGTTTCACTATGGACATCAATATCCGGAGTCAACAAATCACATGGATAGATTAAGAGATGGATATAGAAAAACATAGATGGTTTTGATGTTGACTAGGTGAACGGTGTTTTCTCATATCTGTCTGAAGGCCTCTGCCAAGATGAACCTATCCTAATGGACTGAGATACCGGTCTGACTAATATCAACACAACTGGCATATACAAGGGGACCAGTGGTCAATAATCCTAATTCTAGATCAACTCGTCTGGCATATACAAGGGAACCAGTGGTCGATTTATTGAACACACATTTATTATTTATTTATTTAGAACTAACAACATGATTAGATCTTGTGGATCCAAGCGCATGCTTTCTTGTCAGCAGATTACATGGTAATTCCCGTGGATCCTGCATTCCATGCTTGTTTAGGCGACGGAGACAGGGAGAACACACACATATTGCTATCCAAGTGTTCAAATTTATTCCGATTGGTCTAATTGGTCTGGTCTTTTTTTTTTTTTTAGTATCTCAATCACTCTATTACACCCTAGCAGTGGTAACAACTTGAATCATGAGCCCCACCTAATCACTTAGAGAAACATATTTTAAAAAGAAAATAAAATAAAAACAGAACTGAAAAGAACTCAACGAGATATGGAGAAACTATCATGTTATTTCTAACACCTGAGCTATGTGCTTTTATGAATAGACTCTTATAGATGTTTCCATCTACTCAGATTGGTTCCTCAACTCCTAAAACCAAAATGCTTCCATCCACTTAGATTGGTTAGTGCATCCTTAATACGCATAAATTTCTAGGCTCTGGAGTTTATTTATTGCAATTAAAAAGTTTTTTCCATACCCCCAAACAAAAATCTAACATTGTCCTCAATGTTTCTAATGAAAAAGCAGTACCAAAAATAACACAAGGAGACGTTGGAAAGATAGTACCTGGGTGAAGAGAGAAATCAAAAACTAATATACAACATACAATGACCTCGATGGTCAATCAAGGGTAAGAAGGGTCCTCCTCAACATCACCTGTAGGAAAGGGCTCTAAAAAGGGTTTCAATCTATGACCGTTAACCTTCGAAGAACCATCCGGTGTCTCGATCTCAACAACTCCATGAGGAAAAACAGTACGGACCACAAAAGGATCGGTCCACCGAGAGTGCAACTTCCCGGGAAATAGATGCAAACGAGTGTCATACAGAAGAACTTTTTGACCTGGAGAAAATGACTTTCGTAAAATATTCTTATCATGCACAAGTTTCATTTTGTTCTTATACTCCTTAGCACTATCGTATGCATCTCTACGAATCTCGTCCAACTCATTGAGCTGGAGCTTTCTGTGAGCTCCTACCTTGTCAAGTGAAAAGTTTAGCTGCTTAATAGCCCAATAGGCTTTATGCTCTAACTCAACAGGCAGGTGACATGCCTTGCCAAATACTAAACGATAGGGTGACATTCCAATGGGTGTCTTAAACGCAGTACGGTAAGCCCATAAGGCATCAGTAAGCCTTAATGACCAGTCTTTCCTTTTGGGATTAACTGTTTTCTCTAAAATCCGCTTAATTTCCCTATTGGAGACCTCTACCTGACCAATAGTCTGTGGGTGATATGGGGTAGCTACTTTGTGGGTAATACCATACTGTTTCATTAAAAGAGCAAATGGTCTTTTACAAAAGTGTGAACCTCCATCACTAATTATAGCTCGCGGCGTACCAAAACGTGTAAGTATATTCTCTTTCAAAAACTGGACTACGACGCTATGGTCATTTGTTTTACACGCAACCGCCTCAATCCACTTAGAGACATAGTCTACAGCGACAAGGATATATAGGTTACCAAAAGAATTAGGAAACGGACCCATAAAGTCAATACCCCACACATCAAAGACCTCAACAACTAAGATAGGGTTCAAGGGCATCATGTTCCTACGAGAAATGGTTCCTAATTTCTGGCAACGTTTACAAGTAACACAGTAACTGTGGGAATCTTTAAACAACGAAGGCCAATAGAATCCACACTGCAATATCTTAGCAGCAGTCTTCTTAACACTAAAGTGACCCCCCCACAAGCATGATCATGACAAAAGGAAATAATACTTGACTGATCAATCTCATGTATACATCTCCTAATAATCTGGTCTGGACAATACTTAAACAAATAAGGATCATCCCAAAAGAAGTGCTTAACTTCAGCTAAAAATCTAGAACGATCTTGTTTACCCCAATGTTGGGGAATTCGACCAGTAACAAGATAATTCACTATATTCGCATACCAAGGTAATTGGGTAATAGAGAACAGTTGTTCATCAGGAAAACTATCTCTAACAGGAGGGGAATCATCAGGGGTATCCACAGCAAGTCTAGACAAGTGGTATGCTACTACATTTTCTGCACCTTTTTTGTCTCTAATGTCTAAGGAAAATTCCTGCAACAATAGGATCCATCTAATCAATCTAGGTTTTGTATCCTTCTTGGAAAGAAGATACTTTAAAGCAGCATGATCAGTGAAGATTATAACCTTAGAAACTAAGAGATAGGATCTAAACTTGTCTAAGGCGAACACAATGGCTAACAGTTCCTTCTCCGTAGTAGTATAGTTCAACTGGGCATCATTCATAGTTTTGCTAGCATAGTAAATTACATGGAGTAATTTGTTTTCTCGCTGACCTAGCACAACACCAATAGAAAAATCTGAAGCATCACACATGATCTCAAAGGGTAGGTTCCAGTTGGGTGCCTGGACTATGGGGGCGGTAGTGAGTAAAGTCTTAAGCTTCTCAAAAGCCTCTAAACAAGCATCATCAAAGACAAACTTAACATCTTTTGCAAGCAAATTGCAAAGAGGTCTAGAAATCAAGCTAAAATCCTTAATGAATCGACGATAAAAACCTGCATGCCCTAAGAATGACCTAATATCTCTTACGGTTTTTGGGACCTGTAAAGTCTTAATAAGGTCAACTTTGGCTTTATCTACCTCTATACCCTTAGAAGATACGATATGCCCTAAAACATTTCCTGAACGAACCATGAAATTACATTTCTCCCAATTAAGCACTAAATTCTTCTCCTTACACCTAGTCAAAACTAATGACAAATGATGCAAGCACTCATCAAAAGACGAACCAAATACTGAAAAATCATCCATAAAGACCTCTAAGAACCGTTCTACCATGTCAGAAATATGCTTATCATACAACGCTGAAAAGTTGCAGGGGCATTACAAAGCCCGAAAGGCATGCGTCTATACGCAAAGGTACCAAAGGGACAGGTAAAAGTAGTTTTTTCTTGGTCTTCAGGGGCAATAACGATCTGATTATATCCGGAGTAGCCATCTAAGAAGCAATAGTGACTATGTCCAGCTAATCTCTCTAGCATTTGGTCGATGAAAGGAAGGGGAAAGTGGTCCTTCATAGTGACCTTGTTCAATTTCCTATAGTCAATACAAACACGCCAACCCGTGGTCACTCGGGTTAGGATTAACTCATTATTCTCATTCTGGACTACAGTAATACCGGATTTCTTGGGGACAACCTGAACAGGGCTGACCCACTTGCTGTCTGAAATAGGGTAGATAATGCCTGCATCTAACAACTTAAGAACCTCGGTTCGAACTACCTCTTTCATATTAAGGTTTAGTCGACATTGCATCTCCCTAGAAGGTTTGGTATCTTCCTCTAAATAAATCTGATGCATACAAACAGTAGGACATATACCCTTAATGTCTGCTATGGTCCATCCTAAAGCTTCCTTGTTGTTTTGAAGGACGATTACTAACCTACTTTCCTGATCACTATCCAAGTTGGATGCTACAATCACAGGTAAAGTTTCAGATGGGCCTAAAAACACATACTTCAAGGTATCTGGTAATGGTTTAAGGTCCAACTTAAGAGGCTCTTCTAACGAAGGAACTAGAGTAGACTCAGAAACTGGTAGTGGTTCGAACTTAGGTTTCCAAACATTACTAGTGTCCAACAAAGGGGTTGAATCTAACAAATCATTCACCTCATTAATCACATTATCATCATCAAAATCAATCCCAAAGTGGGCTAGGCATTTCTCTAGTGGATCTTCTAACAAAGTGTTTGGTTATGACTCCTCGACTAATGTTCCTATCATGTTGACCTCTTCTAAGCTCGAGTCATCTAGTTCAGAGGGTAGCTTACTAATATAAAAAATGTTCATCTCAATGGTCATGTTACCAAAAGACAAATTCATAATACCGTTTCGACAGTTGATGATCGTATGGATGTAGCTAAAAACGGGCGACTTAGAATTACCGGTATCTGGTTCTCTGGGTCAGGGACAGGTTGGGTATCTAGGATAACAAAATCCACTGGATAAATAAACTTGTCGACCTCAATAAGAACATCCTCGATCACACCACGAGGAATTTTTACGGACCTATCAGCTAACTGAAGTGTTATCTGGGTAGGTTTCATCTCACCAAGTCCTAGCTTAAGGTACACATGGTATGGGAGTAAGTTCACACTGGCTCCTAAGTCAAGCAGCGCTTTATCAACACGGTATTTCCCTATTGTACAGGCAATGGTAGGGGAACCTGGGTCTTTATACTTAGGAGTAGTAGTATTCCGAATAATAGAACTCACATGACTAGCTAGGAAGGCTTTCTTATGGACACTGAGCTTACGCTTTCGCGTACACAAGTCCTTAAGGAACTTAGCATAAGGAGGAATCTGCCTAATTGCATCTAATAATGGAAGGTTGATAGTTACCTGCTTAAAAACCTCCAAAAGGTCATTAAAAGTGGACTCCTTCTTAGTTGGTACCAGCAATTGTGGGAATGGGGCTCTAGGAACAAAGTTTGGCTTATCAGGGGCCTTATCAGTCTCCTTAGAGGTTCCATCAATCTCTTCAGCTTCTGATTCAGAAAGGTGAACTACAACATGTTCACTATCAGGCATGGCAACCTTATTGTCTATTTCTCTACCACTCCTAAGGGTTTTGATTGCATTCACATGATCAAATGATCTTCCTCTTATTTCATGAACTCCTCTAGGATTAGGTTGAGTCTGACTAGGAAAACTCCCATTATCTCTCTCACTTAGAATCTTAGCCATTTGACTAACTTGAAGTTCTAACTTAGCAAGAGACTTGGCATTATGTTGAAAATTCTGCTTGGTTTCCTCTTGAAAACTAGCCTGGTTCTTTAGTAATTCTTCGTGGGTCTTTACGAACATGTCCTGGTTTTTTTGTAATAAACTAAGAGATTCCTCTAAGCTAGTTATTCTATTCTCAGAAGGGTTCTGGAACTGGGCTTGACCTGAAGGGTTCTTATTATAACCAAAACCTGGGGGAGGCTGAGAATTACTAGACTGGCCTTGACTTTGTCCTTTAGACCAAGAGAAATTAAGATGGTTTCTCCAACCAGGGTTGTAGGTCTCTGAGTAGGGGTCAAACTTCTGACGGTTTTCAAATCTAGCATTGTTATAGACATCATGGGCTTGCTCTTCACTAACCTGACCTTCCCAAAACGAGTTACTGGGTTCTATTCCACAACTAGAGACTTGAGATGCTCTAATCCTATTATCAGGTTCAACAAAAGACCTATGTTTAGACTGATTCAATTCCAAAGCTTCTAACCTTCTAGACAAAGCAGTAAACTTAGCATCAGACCCAAAGCCTGTATCAACCACATTGGTGCTACTTCTATTGATCAAGAGTCTTTTAGGGGGTTCAACACAAGACTCCCACTGTTGGGATTTTTCAGCAACAACTTCTAAGAAGGAAAACGCATCATCAGCATTTTTACTAGTGAACTCACCAGCACACAAAGACTCGACCGTGGCTTTGGTCGAATAGTCTAAACCATCATAAAGAATCTCTACTAGTTTCATTTTCTCAAACCCATGGTGAGGACACTGGGCTAAAAGATCATTGAATCTCTCTAAAAACCTATAAAGCGATTCCCCCTCTTGTTGAACACTAGCACTAATTTTCTTCCTAAAAGCTACAGTTTTATGCTTGGGGTAGAATTTTAAATAAAAGGCAGCAATAAGTTCCTGCCATGTTTTTATGGATTCAGATGGTAGGTTGTTCAGCCAGGTCTTGGCTTTATCTTTCAAGGAAAAGGGGAACATCCTAAGTTTAAAGACTTCATCACTAAGGTCTTTAATATTAATTGTTCCACAAATTTCTTCAAAGTCCCTAACATGAAAGTAAGGGTTTTCATCATCTTTTCCTAAGAATATAGGGATCATCTGAAAAATACCAGGTTTCAACTCATAATTAGCCGTAGAGGCTGGCAACTTAATGCACGATGGTCGGTTGGTCCTAGTTGGGTACATGTACTCCTTCAAAGTTGTCATTGTTGGCACAGTAAAAATCCTAGGGGTGAATTCCTCACTAAGACTTAAATTCTCAAAATTGAAGTTTCCAAAAACAGGGCTCTCCAAAGAAGAGTCTTCGAGCTCCCGGTCTACAAAAGAAAAACCTCTAGGCTCGTCACTAATCAAACGGCCAAAAGTGTCTCTTTTCCAAGCACGCTCACTAATGGACTTGAGCGATTTTGGCATACACTAAAAAAAAAAAAAAAAAAAAATCCTAAGGAAGGGAGGTTCTAAGCAAACACACAGCAGGCTGACTCCACCAAAGCAAACCTAAAGATTTCTAGCAAACAACAAGCATGATGGCTCCACTTAGATTGTTTCTAGACCAGCTTCTAATCCTTCGAAAAGGAATTCGTTACAATTTAAGCAAACTTCTCTGGATCGATCCGAATAAAGTGAGTCGAAGAGAAGTAGGGGAAGCTCAGAGGAGCTTTGATACCCCCACCTCTTTGGCAACGCTTCCCTGGGTTACAAGGCGGCTCTAATCGACTTACAGTAATCTTCCTGAACTTCAAAGTATGCTTAAAAGAGAAACCAATATTTTTCGAACGACTTTCCTATTAAGCTCGTTACCCTATAGGTCTCGTTCTAGTCAATATTTTAGGCTTGGGTTCGCGTAGGTTATGTTTTCCTAAGGCGGGCAAGAAGAGAACGGTGATGAAATCCGAACCCTTATCTTGTATGGCCTGTCCTTGCCCTTTACTAGGAAATTAAAATCCGTATTCAGTCCTCAACATATATTCACCTTAAGGCAGACAGTAAACCCGCTGACAGGGGATTCGCGGGTGTTTCGAAAAACTTACCTCCCGTACCAGACGGGCGAAGAACCGCTGAAGTCGACTCGGGCCACGACTCCTATGTCATGTACGAACCCGAGGGGCCGAGACGATATAGTAATCGTCGACCTTCCCTGCAAACAGTTTATATTTAAAACTACCCTTCCGTAGGGTTTAAAAATAAAAGAATAATGTCCAAAGTTCACAGTTCAAAGTCCAAAAATAAAGTGCAAAAGAAAAAAAAATTACAAAAATAAAAGATATCCTAATACAATTTCTAAAAATAAAATCTAAAGAAAATCTAAGAAATAAAAATAAAATCTACAAACCAAATAAAATAAAATAAAATAAAATCTTTGTCTTTCTTTTCCTTTTCTTTTAGCTTTTATCTTTGGCTCCTAATCTCTTAGTCACCAAAGTCTTTGGCTTAAATTCTTTTCGGTCCAAACTCCAAACCTGTAGCACAAAGAAATATACCCAAAGAAACGTAAAATAGAACAAAGAGAAAATAATAAAAATCTAAAAAAAATAATAAATCTAAAAACTCTAACTTAAAAACAAGTCCGCGTCGGCGGCGCCAAAAATTGATGTGATTTCAACTTTGTTGTAGTAAAAGGTTCGTTGAGACTTGTGAAAGCAATTGATTTTAGACTTATTTAAACTAAAAATAGAGATAATTTAAATCCAAATTTGTTTTTAAGATTGAAAATAACCAAGACACTAGATTCCACTATTACACATGAATGAATGATGGTAAAAATTCCAAAACTCTAGTTATCTTTAAAATCTCTTTTTCTTAATTCATAAATAATCAAGCATATTCTCAAATATTAATTGTATCCCTTAAGCATAGATTATCTAAACAAAGTATAACCTATCTAATTGAATCACAACTAATTAAGAAAAATTATGCAAACAATTAAAATTCTGCAAAGCAGTGATTTGAGTGAATTATAAAATGCAAATTAGAGAAAAGTAAAATAATTACCAATTATTCATGAATCAATAGCTTCCTCCGTGCCTTGATTATGCGAGAATTAGCTCATCATTATCATGGAAACATGCTCAAAATTCATCTTTATTAATGCTAAAAAATGGTTCACAAATGATGAAATGGGAGAAAAAATGATAAAAACCGGGTTTGTAACACTTATATTTGTTACAAAATCAGTTGTTACAGGAAACGATAAGGAAATACCGTCACTAGCACTGTTGAAGAACGACTGTCTTTGAGGGTCTTATGTTCTTCGTACGTTCTTCACCAGCAGAAAGCAAACTTCCTGTAACTTTTTTTTTCTCTGCTTTATGATGCTCTAAACTTCTCCCTATTCTCCCTCTAAACTCTCCACCCCCTCTATGAGTCTCCTACAGCCTTTATATAGTCACATGACCAAGAATACCTTCGTAATAACTCCAAAATCTTCTCGATATCCAACCAATAACTCAGGAATATTTTCTTTTCTGTTTTATATTCTCACGCGTCTGTTCGTAGTATACACGCTCCAACACGTCACAAACCAATCCCAGATGGAGTAGAACTCGTGCAAGGCTGATAACTCCATGTATCTTCCACAAATAAACTCAAGAAAATATATCCTCCCTGTTTTGCTCAAATATGATTCTCCGGCCAAATCTAGCTGAAACGAACGACTTTACCACGCCTGTTACACTCAGAGGAACAAACCCAACCAAATTCAGCCATTGAATCTCCTTAAAACTCCTTCAAATTCTTAACCCAATTTTGGCAGTTCAAAATCAGTTTTTCCCGCCAAAATTTCTTTTTCAAACGAGGAAGGAGAAGGGTGTCCCCCTAACCAAACCGGAGGTGCGAATAGCCGGTGCCCAACTGAGGTGCCCCTTATCCAAACTGAGAGTCCGAATAACAAATGTCCCTTGGGTGCCTTTAGACAACTTTTCGAGCCGATTTTTTTCCAAAAATGTTTATTGCCCAAAAATACCTACAAACACATAAAACACCATAATAAGTACCAAAATGGGTACTAACAATATATACAATAGAGATGAAAATGGACACATAAATGCGTCTATCAGTCACCGTACGTTAATTCCGGGTAGAATGGTGAGCTATCCAACTTCACAGCATTTTCAACACTATTTTTGATCTCTTGAGTGCTAATTTTGTCAATCATGAGGGTGACGTCTATAGATGAAAGCCTCCTTCTTGTAGTTTGATTTGCAGTTAGCATCATTCTCTCGACAGCAACAGATCCATAGAAACACCATCATCATCAACAAGGGAGCGACATCAAAATCTATAAGGAAAGTTGAAGACGTTTAAGGTTTACAAGCAACAATACAAGTAAGAGCAAATTTCATATTCAAGTAAGCAACAAACAATGAGCAGGTTTTTATATACATGTTGAAGACTTGCATATAAGGAGCGGAATTCTACATCCAAGTATGAAGACTTATTTACAAGAGCAAAAATTTCAAAAGATGTGAAGTTATTGAAGTTTATGATACAAAGACAATACAAGTTGTGAAGAATCAAGCGGTAAAGTACTTCTCCCACGGCCATATTTATTTCATTATTTTGTTTTATTTTCACTTTGTATTGTATATTTTTCTTGTCTCGATCATTAAAAAAAAAATTTAAAGAAAAGAAAAAAAAATGAAAAATTAGATAAGAGAAAAATTTATTATTATTTTTAGTTTTTATTTATTTAATAAGCCGTAGGGATGGAAGACAAATCTATAAAGAAGTTTCAAGCGAAAAGGATTTTAAAGAAAAGAGTTACAAATTGTCTACGAAGTTCAAGATTTTATCATCAACAGTTGAAGACCGAAGACGAAGACCAAGAAGATGAAGAAGACGAGCCGAAGGAAGACGTTTCTATTGGATGTTGTGAGAGTGGTGCTACCATTACTGCCGATCGAATGTGACGGTGAGTGAGTACTCCCATCCTTGCAATAATGGTTGATTTCCTTTCTTAGAGATCATCAGAAAAATATTTTTATTTCCCACGATCTTGTGGGGTCTCCATAAATTATTTCGGAAGGTTTCCTTCCCACCATTCAACGTGTGTAGGATTTCTCTCTTCATTCTTACCTGCACACATGTGAGACTCATAAAAAAGCTGTCTTTTTGAGTGCAATTATCATAAAACCCTATTGGTGAGGCAGAAGTCAAAGCGAAATGCTTATTGATCGCTCTCAAACACGCGTTCTCTCGTTATGGTGTGGTTATTTCTCACTGAACATTTAAGAATGAGAATATGTTCTTTGGTATTTCTAACTTCTTATTACTAGCATGCAGAAACTCTATGTCCTCGTAGCTCTTTGGATGCTTGCGACGCTGGAACTCTTTGTAAGTTGGAGTAGGTTTTGTGGGTATACTTCTCGTAAGCCCTCACGAGACTATAACTCGTCCACTAAGGACACCTAGGGGTTTAAAGGCTTGTTATACATGCTAAGTTTAACTGTAACCTCGACGAAATGGAGTTGTATTATATTTTATTTTGGCTTTAATTTAATTTAGTTTGCTCGAGGACTAGCAAAGTCCAAGTGTGGGGGAATTTGATAGGTGTCTTAAACATCTTGATTTACTATCAATTGGTTATGCTTTCTTTGTTATTTTTCATGTGAATTATGTATTTCACGTTGCTTTTGAGTTTTGTAGGTGATTTGGAGTCATTGGAGTAAAAGCGGAAGAAATAGGTGAAAAAGGTGCAAAACCGTCATTTCATAGGAAAATGCTATTGGGAGCCCAACAGAGGATAAGGGGCAACCATCTGATAGGTTCGTTAAAGACAGACTACAGTACGTTAAGGGCCACCTCCTCCTTTATCACTAAACCTAGGTCGATCCCCAGTCCTACACAATTCTATTTTCTCTTCACTGAGCCGAGAAGACGCCTCAACACCAAGTTCTCACGCAGGCAAGCCATGGAACCATGCATTGTATTCGACTGGTTAGGAAAGAATTTCGGAGAACAACGGAACAGGTGGTCCGATTGGTAAAAATGAATCAGTGATACGAAGTTTTGAGGATAAATTTGTTTTGAACTGAAATGCCAGCGAGAAAGATGGAGAGAAATTGATGTTACTGCAGCTGAAGTAATGGAGATTAAAGACAGGGAATTCGAAACTGAGAAGGAAATTGAGAGTTTGGCTTGGTTTTAAATTCGTTTTGCAGCCAAGAAAGTCAGTGAAGAAGCTACTGCCATAAGAAAAAGCAGTTGTAGAGTCTGTGATAGTTTTAGGTTTTGTTTTGTGCCGGAATAATAGGGAAGAAACTGAAATTATTGTCGTTCAAATTTATCAATGACTGGAAGGGTTTTGAGATCGAATGAAATAAGAAGCAGGTGGTATGAAGTCGTAGCATTGAACGGGACGCGCTTAAGTGCCAAGAAACTCTGCCATTGATACAGCAAAGAAATGACTGAAGATCAATGAATATTTCAGTGTTTGTAAAGGATTGGGAGATGGGTTTGTGTGTATGATTGCAGGGAAGGAGCTGTGAAAGGTTACAGATACAGCAGAGTTCTATCCATCCCCACACTGCAAGACGCCTATATATTGTTCGTTTAAATGCCAGAATGACTGTTTTATGTTTCATCATTTCTTGTGCTCACTGAACTAAGTTCTTGAACCACCAGGTTCTGTGAGGTCTTTCGGAGGGTCAGGACAGGGTTCAAGAGGTTAAGAATGCGAAGGAATCTGGGTTTGATTTGGTTTCATATTTGGAAAGAGTTTTACTGCCGAGAATTCAGTCCCAAGTAAGGTTGCATGAATGGCTGGGATATGAGCTAACTTAGAGTTTGAGACAAATTAGGAAACATGGGTTGTCATCTGTTTTGAAATTCAAGGGTTTGAGTAAGCCATATAAGAAGAACAAAGGCTGAACTGCGATCATATTCCGCATACCCCTCACGACTGCTTCCATCTCCCAGCAGATAGGAGCTCTCTGCTCCTCTCCAAACCCTTCCATCACCACCTTTTCATACCACCTCCATTCACTGCATCTTCCATCCATCACCAGTTCCACCTCAAGCTTCTCCTAAGCATGAACCTGTCACCACCACTACACCTTCACCAGTTCGATCCATATTCTCCAGTACATACATCCATCGTGGAGTCACTACACAACAGGCATCGGCAAGCTTGAAGAGCACTGTCCATTACCTCCAGCCACGGATTGGGTTTTGTTTCGAAGTTATCCATCACTATAATTCCCATAATTCTTTTGAGTATAATTTGATAACATGAACTCCATGCGTAGATAATTTCTTGTTTGGTTAGGGATATTTCAAAACTATGTGGCTTGTCTTTGATATTTTATCAAGTTAATCTTTCTTCTTATATTGTTTTATTGTTTGTCTTCTACGGCGATTATGACCATGAATTGTTTGCAGGGTCTTTGAGTGGCCAATTAGATAACTTGCTTGCAATACTAAAGCTAGATTTTAGAACCGTAATCCGTAATTGTTATGGTAATATAATCACAAGTATCAAAACATCAACGTTGCAATGGGATTTTATGGATTTTGATGTGTATTTGACAACCCTAAGTTAACATGTTGAACTTACGTGCATGTAGTTAGGATCAATCCGACTCATGGAACATATCGGTTGGTTAGGTTACACTAGAGAGCTTATTCGAAGTGGCTTGATTGAATAGACACAAGTAGAGAACTTATTTTACGAAGTGACTTTGGAGTTTAATAGACTTGTTGAACCTATAACTTGTCTAGGATTGTTAGTAAATGTATTGTGAAGAAGATTCATGTTCACTAGTGGAGAAAGAACCCCTAATCATTCTCATCTTCATTGTTCACATTCATATTTGTTTTGTAGTTTTTGCATTATTCATATTTTCAGAAATTAAATCGGCAACTTTAGCTCAACTCTCCCTTAGGAATGAACCTTCTTATCCGTATACTACTAGTTAGTTTAAAGAAGAATAAGGAATATATTTTTTGTGAGTTTGACACCTCATCAGGGGGTGTTATTGCGTAATAGCTAAGTGGTGGTTTTATCTTTGAATTTTTAATACCGGACAAGCCAAACGGAAAACTCATTCAATAGCGATTGATTCCGAAGATAATTTGAATAATTTTGACCATGAAACTTGTTTGTTTGATTGTATTCAATCGAAATTAGTGAAAAAATTAATTGATTATCTCAAAATATCCATCAACAGAAAGAAAACATGAAACCGTTATGACCAAGAAAAAACTCGAGAAAAAGATAGAGAGTTGGATCGGCTTAATCCGGAGAAGATGAGAAACTAAATTCCTCGCCATTTTTGTGTCATATATATTTTGAGCTCAATTCTTCCAATCTAAAAAGCATAATTCATATTTTAATATTGTTTTAGTGATTTAGTATCCACTTTCTTGAATCATTCTTCCAATTAGGTTTAGATTACCACCTATTTCTTACTGATTGATGTGATATTTCCTTGGAACAAGAGGAAACCGATTTATCTTCTCCATCTAGACACAAGAAGATCAGGTTGTTGGAACATTCTTTCGTTCGTCTAAGATAACAAAACAGAAGAAGTTATTCTTCACATATTTTAGTAAGAAGAGAAGTGACAGTGGAATTAAAGTATGATCTTGCAGTCAGAGGAGCTTTTACATTCAGTAGATCAGTACCTTGGCCTGAAAGGTCCTTCGTAATTAATGATCTTTGATCTCTTATTATGTTGTTAGACTATGAACAGACTGTTTTAAAGAAAGGTATGGATAAAAATATGGGATAAGGGACACATTCGAGGATTAGGGCAACCCCTTTTTGATGCTTGGTGAATTTAAGCTGCATGAAAATTTATAGCGCAAACAATTTTTCTTGTTTTGAAAACCAGATCGTCCCAGTAAAATCATGAGCCGTTTTTTGGAACCATCATATTTTTTGGGGGACCGTCCCATTATTTTAGCTAAGGTCATTACAAAGATTTTTTTTTTTTTTTTTTTGATCAAAACGATGAAGTAAATCTTAAAGCCCCTTATCTCGATATTTTTGTTAATGGCCAAAGTACTTTCTATTAGGTTCCCTTGTATTTGGTCAAGGTCTATTACAAGGGTGATTTTTTTCTTTTTTTCTGGATCTGACTTAAATCGTCTGGCTTATGATGATTTGACTCACAAACTTCTGACTCATAAAATATGTTTGTTTTTTGAGTCAGACCTGACTCAAGTGACTGAATTTTTTGGGATAGAAAATACCATTGTACATATTTTAGACCATAAATGTGACGGATTGGAAAATTATGCAAAGCGCGCCAGGGCGCGCAAGCCATAACTTCCTCGATGCGCCACTTTGATGCTACATACTGGGCCTTAAAAACTAGGAAAATGCACATCCATTTGTCCTTGCAAGCATGCTTAGCAAGCATGTTGCTTAATTTAGCTTCCACAACGTTCCAAATTACCACAAAACAAGGGTATAAAGCCTTGAAGGCTATGGCCGATGCATCTTGCATGCATCACTGGCTTCTGAACTCTGTCCAAGCATATGGCATGCCTTGGACCTCCACACAGGACATTTTGGCCTATTTCTAGCTTCTTTACTTAGCTTAGGCATTGCTGAAAGCGTGCACTGATCTTGCTCATGCCAAGGGTATATCAATCAGGCTTAATTATGTCGTACTTTTCTTAGGCTTATGCAAGCTCCGGTACTTGCATACCTATATAGCTTACTTTTCTAGCCATGCCCAATACGTCATTGGTGTATGCCTACGTCGAACGCCTGTACAGGAAGTATAAGCATCCAAGGAATGGAATGCAACTCGCCTCATCAAGTTTGGCCACAATCATCTCTCGCATCGTAATACCGAGCCAGATGATATGAGAGGCCAATATGCCGCAATCATCTCGTAATTAGATGATATGAGCGACAATGTGCTGGACCGGCACTCATTGCGGCTGCCTACTTTCCATTCCCTACACTAAAAGGATCAAGCACAGACCGTAGTTCATCCCCGAAGGGGTAACAACTTAAGCCATCTTGTTTTGCAAGGCATGGCCAAACAATTATAGCCTAGTCCGTTTAAGCCAGTCCATGTGATGCCTAAGCATCATATGCCTTATTTGCAAGGCTACACAGCTATAAGTGAGGCATAAGCATCATTTATGCTCTTCTGGCTAAGCTATGAAGCTTACATGTACATAGTCAGCTTATGCACCTTCAACCAACTACCCCTCCCTATATATGTCTTATTGACATTTTTACAACTTAAACTGGGAGACCAGTTTTACATTCACCAAGTTACATTTTTGAGGTGCCTGCTTTACTATTCATGGTCGTTGCCATGTACTTCTGAATAACCGACAATGATGGTTGTGTTTTAATTTTGTCCCATGGGCCAATTCCAATATTGCGCTATGATTGTTGTGTTTTACCTCGGCCAGCCTGCTCAGGCATATTGCACCACTGTTGTGTAATATTGGCTCTATGCCAATTCCAATATTATAGCCATGATAATTGTACTCGACCAGCCTGCTCTGGCCTAATGCACCATTGTGCTGCGATAAATCACGTAATGTCCCATTAATAGTGCAATATTGTCCCTAGGCCAATATGCTCAACATAATGCGTCAATTTGATGCAACATTGGCTTTGGCCAATATGCCTTCACAATGCGCCATACTTGGCGCAATATTGGCATTGGGCCAATGTACCTCTTACGCAATGAAAACTTGAAATGAAGCTTCATCTCAGGCTATGTCGCATCTTTGAGCCTGCGCCATGCTAAAAACACGGGGTGTTACATCATTCACCCATTTTAAGAATTTCGTCCCCAAAATTCAAAACAAGACCTTATCAGATGCTCATAAATTTGGATCACTGAGCAAATGTCCCATATCAGATGCTCATAAATCCCACATGGTTTTTTCAGTTTGTCATGAAACATCAATTAAGACCTTTTGAGCAAATGTCACATACCGCGTACTCAGGAATCCAAAAAGAGTCAACAACGTTACCTAGAATATCAATTTGTCCAGTTCCCAAAAGAAAATCTCAACACGGTATCCTAAGCGAGCATCACATACTACACGCTCAGGAATCCCAAAGTTCACAAGGTTGGTGCCAAATATTTGGCACGAGTATAACGCAACATGCCACTTCTTTTTGTAGTACTGTGTGGAACATGATTCATTTTCCTATCGTCCCAAACGGACTCTCGGGTTACCACTCGTAAGTGGGGTGCTAGCCAGGCTGTCAACGCACACCGTTGGCCAGTTGCCAACGTGTAGGGATGATCGGTCCCATTGTCTGCCTACTGTTCCGAACGGTTTTCCAGATTACCACTCGTAAGTGGATCTCCACTTAGGCTTGGGAAACTCACAGTACACATGCAAGCTCAACTCACTCCGCAAAGTACTGGCATAGCGGTTACATCCCTTTCTCGCGCAAAGCTGGCATACTCTCCAACTTTATGTTTTCCATTCAATAAAAATATTCGCTGACAAGACATTCCCGCACAATCCCTAGAGTTATCTCGGAACTTGATCTGATATCGACTGTGACAGACCGGAAAATTGGGCCTAGCGCGCTAGGACGTGCATGCCATAATTCCTCGATGCGCCACTCGGATGCTAGAATCCCGGCCTAAAAACCAGGAAAATGCACGTTCATTTTTCTTGCAAGCATGCTCGATGATGCGTGTCGTAGGTGCACAAATTAATTCACTTATCTTCTACTTTGCAGTAAATAAGATTCGTTCCCACGCAGAGCAGTGAGTTTTAGTTGTTAAAAGTGTCACAAAAAGGGGGGTTTTGTAAAATATTTTTAAATAAAATAAATAGCAAAGCAAATTGAAATAATTAGGTTGAAAACAATGATGAGAAATATGATCAAGAAATCTTTATTCGTACTAAATATTCATTAAATTAATATATTCATTTATTTATCGTTAATCACATATTATTACCAACCATGGAGATCAAGGAATCCTTATTCGTACTAAATATTCATTAAATTAATATATTCATCTATTTATCGTTAATCACATATTATTACCAACCGTGGAATAACAGCTAGCTCAGTGCTATCCTAAATTCCTTATATCACTGAGTACGGAAACTCTCTGATACCAGATTCTATACGTCTAAACCACCTAGTAGTAGCTCATTCTAGATGTAATTTGGTCGAATGCTTTATATTTTTTTGAATTATAGGTTGATCCTAGTAGTTAGACTCTCAGCTCAAGGTCTACTTTCTAGGATTGTTTTTACTTGCAATCCCTCCACAAAATCCCTCTACAAGGTTTTACAATTTCTACTTTTGTAAAGAATTGATAGACTATTACACGTATCTTTTAAAACTTTACAAGCATTAGATTAATTAATAAAATGATCTAGTTGGCCACCTAAACAATTTTAAAATTAATCATGAATATTAATTGTGATAAAAACATAAAAAAAACATGTGAAGAACTCAAAATAGATTCATCCCTAATTTAAGAGTTTATGGAAATCAAAGAAGATAAAGAAAATTGCAATTGTTGAAGAGCTTTAGCTATTGTCCCCTCGGTTGCAGAAGATCTTTATCTACTGCGCCTCTGTTGCGACAACCTTTCAGCTACTGGTGCATATATTGAACTCCTTATGTTTCTGTTTTTCTCTGCATACTTTTTACGAACAGATTATGTGCAGAACTCGGGCTGAGAGAGGTGTCTTTTGTTGATGTTTATAACCTCTATTTATAGCTTTCATTCCCTGTAAATTCGAATCTGATAATGAACTAGCACTTGTTAACTGGTAAGCACGTTAGTGCGACACATTTACACCCATAAGTATATTTGCTAGGACTAGTTATTGGACTAATAATGTTGTTTTAAGCAATTTGCAGGAATTACAAGCTACAAGACCGCTCGTTATCTATGGCTACAAATAGAGAAGTCTTGATGTAGTGAAAGCAAAATACTTTACACAGATTTGATCTTATACCCTCTCTCATTTTCCAAGTGATCCATGCATACACCATTTTTAGGAGTAAATATATATCTATTTAATTGATAGAATGATGACAAATGTGATGGTAAGGTTTGGATGGATAAAGTGGGACTCATGAGTTAATTTGGAAGAGCTCACTGGTGCTACAAGTCATTAGTCTAATTTGGACTTATATATACATGATCAGAAGGGGGACTGGTTTAATTCCAATAATATAATTCCACTAATGAATACCAAGTGGGACCTTGGCTTGTCTTAAGCTAGTGAAAATTAAGTGGAGAAATGATGCAAACTCCTGGAGTGTGTAAACCAGAAGAGGGAGGTCGGCTGGACTACTCCGTTTGATTTATTTTAATGGGCATAAAGTAGTCTCTATGGTGGACCGAGAAGGAAAGGGCTATTATAATTAAGCTACTAATTAAGCTATAAAAACTAATTACTGATTAGTATCTCAAGTATTAGTGGAAAATATAAGGGAACCAGAGAGATTTCTTATGAACTTTTAAGATATGGGATACTACAAACCAAAGCCCAAGCATGGGTATTTATACAAGTTTGTGAGGCAAAGATTCATAGCCACCACATGGTAAAAGTGTCGTTGTGCATGGAGTAAAAAACATGCAATGAAAGATCCACTACCCCTAGCTGTTGGATTAATGCAACCTTTTGCATGCCAACGTCCACCCAAGTGCTCATGTATTAAGCTAGCAGGTGAATCACTAATTATGAATATACACCAAAAAAGGATAATCTATATCGTAGATTATATAATACTCCCCCTTGAATATCCATCCTTTCATAAAGATTGCCTCATTAAAACCTTGTCAGGAAAACCCATTGGGAAAAAAACCTGAACAAAGGAAAAAGAGTACAACTCTAGAAAAGCAGATATGCGTACGTTGCCTCGTTAAAACCTAGACAAGGAAAAATCCCGAGAGAGACAAAAACCTTGACGAGGAAAAAGAGTACAACGCGTCAAGTTCTAAAAATTAACTCCCCCTCATGAAAACTTTGTTGAGTTTACTGCTTGTACGGATGTCGCATTCTGATCCCATAAACTAGCTTTCTGAAGACTGTTGTTGGTAAAGACTTGGTGAATAAATCTGCATAGTTTTCACACGACTGTATCTTCTGGATACAGATCTCTTTATTCTATTTTAGATGGTGAGAATAAAATAGCTTTGGTGAAATATGTTTTATTCGATCACCCTTGATGTAACCTTCTTTCATCTGTGAGAAACATGCTGCATTATCTTCATAGATGATGGTTGGTACCTTCGTGACAGAAGGTAAATCACATGAACTTCGGAGATGGGTGATTAATGATCTTAGCCATACACATTCTCTGCTAGCTTCATGGAGGGATATAATCTCGGAGTGGTTGGAGGAGGTAGTTGGAAAGATCTGCTTACACGATTTCCAAGAAATTGCAGTACCGCCACTTGTAAACACATATCCAGTTTGAGAAATGGCTTTGTGTGGATCGGAGAGATAACCTGCATATGTATATCCCATTAATTGTGAAGGATGAGATACATCCTTTGAGTAAAACAATCCCATGTCTGCAGTACCCTGAAGATATCGAAAGATATGTTTTACACCTGCCCAATGTCTCTTCGTTGGTGCAGAGCTGAATCTTGCTAATAAATTAACTGCAAAAGAAATGTCAGGTCTAGTATATTGTGCAAGATACAGTAGTGCACCAATTCCACTCAAATATGGTACTTCTGGACCAAGAAGAATTTCATTTTCTTCCTTCGGACGAAAAGGGTCATTTTTAGTGTCAAGAGATCTTACTACCATATGAGTGCAAAGTGGATAAGATTTATCCATATTGAAATGTTTTAAAAGTTTCTCAGTGTACATCTTCTGGTGAACAAGTATGCCACTCGGATAGTGCTCGATCTGCAAGCCGAGACAAAATTTTGTTTTTCCAAGATCCTTAATCTCAAATTCTCCCTTTAAGCATTCAATTGCTTTTAGAAGTTCTTCAGGAGTTCCAACTAAGTTGATATCATCAACGTATACAACTATAATATCAAATCCTATTGTAGTTTTCTTTATAAAGACACATGGACAAATAGGATCATTTACATATCCCTTAGTTATCAAATATTCACTTAGACAATTATACCACATTCGTCCAGATTGCTTTAATCCATGTAAAGCTCTGTTAAGTTTAAGTGAATACATATGGCGTGGTTTGTTTTTAGACAATGTAAATCCTTCTGGAATTTTCATATGTATATCTGTATCCAGTTTTCCATATGTAACCACATCTATCAAATGCATATCAAGTCCTTCAGAGACTGCCATACTAATCAAGTATCGGAACGTAATAGCATCCATAACAGGGGAATATGTTTCTTCGTAGTAAATCCCAGGTCTCTGCGAGAAACCTTGTTCTACAAGTCCCGCTTTATAGCGAACAACTTCATTTCTCTCATTACGTTTTCTTACGAACACCCATTTGCAACCAACTGGGTTCACATTTTTAGGTGTTAGGACTGCAGGTCCTAAAACATTGCGGTTAGTGAGAGCGACTAATTCTGCTTTAATGGCGCCCTTCTATTTTGGCCAATCATGTCTTTCACGACATTCTTATATAGATTGTGGCTCACAGTCATCTTTATATATAGTAATCTCAGTAGCTACTATAAACGAAAAATTATCATCGACAAAAACTTTGTTACGATCCCACATTTCTTTCTTGCATGCAAAATTAATGGAAATTTCTTCATTTCCTGGTACCAGTTCCCTTTCAAGGGTATTTTCCTCGACTAGAGGTAGTAAGTTTGGAAATGAGGATCGTTCATCTATAGTCTCCTTATGAGCACTATCTTTTGTCGATTCAGGTTGGCTTTTCCTTTTTCTAGGAGCAGAATCCTTTGAACCAATGGGGCGTCCACGCTTCAGGTGTACCTTAGACGACTCATTTGCTGGAACAGTCATGACTTGTCCAACTGGGACATTAATACGTGACGGGACATTTTTAGCGGGTATGTATGATTTAGTTACTCTTTCCGTATCAACAAATGCATCTGGCATTTGATCGGAAATGTTCTGAAGATGGATAATCTTCTGCACTTCAATTTATGATTGATTTGTGCGGGGGTCAAGATGAGACAGAGTAGGTACATACCAAGAAAGTTTACTCCGTTCTTCTGGCGGCTTAAATTCTCCCCCTAATAGTGGGAAAATTGTCTCATCAAAATGACAATCAGCAAAACGGGCTGTGAATATATCACGAGTTAAAGGATCAAGATATCTAATAATAGATGGTGAGTCAAAACCAACATATATACCTTTTCTACGTTGTGGGCCAAATTTAGTGCGTTGTGGAGGTGCAACATGCACATATACACAACAACCAAAAACACGCAGATGAGAAACATCTAGTTGATGGCCCAAAACAAGTTGTAAGGGCGAGTATTGATGATTTGCAGTGGGTCGAAGTTGAACTAAGGCCGCAGCATGTAGAATAGCATGTCCCCATACAGAAACGGGCAATTTCGTTCTCATTAACATGGGTCGAGCTATTAACTGCAAATGTTTAATAAATGATTCAGCTAAACCATTTTGTGTATGAACATGAGCTACAGGATGTTCAACATCAATACCAGCAGACAAGCAATATGCATCAAATGTTTGTAATGTAAATTCACCAGCTCCATCTAGCCGAATAGACTTTATAGGAAAATCTGGGAAATGTGCACGCAACCTAATTACTTGGGCGAGAAGCCGAGCAAATGCAACATTTCTTGTGGATAAGATACAAACATGTGACCATCTAGCAGATGTGTCAATCAGGACCATAGAATACTGAAAAGGTCCACATTGAGGATGGATGGGTCCACATATATCTCCATGGATCCTCTTAAGAAAAGTTGGCGATTCAAGAAAAACTTTTGTCAATGACGGTTTGAGGATCAATTTTCCCATGGAGCAAGCAATGCAATTTATGTCCGTAGTTAACAAAAGCTTATGGTTATGTAAAGGATGTCCTTGAGAGTTCTGTACTATTCTACCCATCATGGTAGATCCTGGGTGTCCTAATCGGTCATGCCAAAGCTTGAATATTTTTGGATCATTAAACTTATGGTATATGATACTATAAGATTCAATAACTTTGATTGTTGTAAGATACAACCCATAAGAGATAGCTGCAAGCTTCTCTACAACACGTTTCTGGCGTGTGTCAGATAATGTGATAGATAAGTACTCTGTATTATCTTCACTTATTGTTTCTAAATGATATCCATTTCGGCGAATATCTTTGAAACTTAACAGATTTCTCAAAGATCTCGGGGAATACAAGGCATCACTGATTTTCAGTTCTCCCACTTTCCTTCTTCTGGCTTTGTAAGAAAATCAAAGTCTAAGTGGGGAGAACTAGTAGAAGCCTCATTAGTCAATATAAGATTTGTCTCAATATCAACTGCGGGTCGCTTCAGGGATGCTTGATATAGATTAACAAGATGTTTGGCAGTACGACAGGTACGTGACCAATGACCAGTCATACCACAATGGTAACAAACATCTTCCTTGTTCTTTAAAGGTTTGTCAGACGAATCTTTTCCTTTATCAGGCTTCTGCTCTTTCTTTGGGGTGCCATCTTTCCACTCCTAGTGGTTTGGCTTAAACCGTGAATTCTTGTCTTGGTTCTTTTTATTACCACGACCACGTTTCCCTTTACCCTTATTATTACCCCGTCCATTACCACTAGTAGAACTCGTTGTTGCATGTGCTTCAGGCACAGAAACAGAGCCCACGGGACGAGATTCATGATTTATTAATAAAAATTCATTATTTTGTTCTGCAACAAGCATACATGAAATCAACTCTGAGTATTTCTTAAAACGACGCTCTTGATATTGTTGCTGCAAGACAACACTCGAGGCGTGGAAAGTGGTAAAAGTTTTCTCCGGCAATTGTTCATCGGTTATATTTTCACCACACAATTTCAGCTGTGAAGTGATTTTAAACAATGCAGAATTATACTCAAAAACAGATTTAAAATCTTGCAAACGTAAATTCAACCAGTCATTTTTGGCTTTAGGCAGAATAACCATCTTCAGGTGGTCATATCTATCTTTCAAGCAATTCCACAGAACCTCAGGGTCCTTAACGGTCATATATTCTGATCTTAACCCGTCGTGGATATGATGATGAAGAAATATTAAAGCCAATGCTCTATCCTGCTCGGATGCAGCATTTCCCTCTTTAATTGTGTGTGCAAGATTCTTAGCCTGGAGATATAACTCCGCATCCAGAACCCATGAAATATAGTTGTTACCAGAAATATCTAAAGATGCAAAGTCTAGCTTAGTTAAATTCGACGACATAACGATAATATAGTAATTAAAGTTACCTTTCGCTTCGGAAAATTTTGGCAGCTCCTATTTTACCAGAACCAATAATAACCCAAAGCTCGAAGAAAATAGAGCTAACTCGTCGCTGATAACGTATTATAATTAAGCTACTAATTAAGCTATAAAAACTAACTACTAATTAGTATCTCAAGTATTAGTGGAAAATATAAGAGAACCAGAGAGATTTCTTATTAACTTTTAAGATATGGATACTTCAAACCAAAGCCCAAGCATGGGTATTTATACAAGTTTGTGAGGCAGAGATTCATAGCCACCACATGGTAAAAGTGTCGTTGTGCATGGAGTAAAAAACATGCAATGAAAGATCCACTAGCTCTAGCTGTTGGATTAATGCAACCTTTTGCATGCCAACGTCCACCCAAGTGCTCATGTATTAAGCTAGCAGGTGAATCACTAATTATGGATATACACCAAAAAGGATAATCTATATCCTAGATTATATAATAAGGGCTCATTTTCAGTTTAAAGGTTTTATAACCTAGGATTGACAGGAACAGTGGGGGACTTCTGTTAGGTTTAGAGAGTCGCCGTGGAAGTTTCAGAGGGTGAAAAGGAAGAAGAAGGAGACAGTGGTTGACGGGTGACAACGCCGACACCGGTTTATTTTCTCTTCCTTGGTTAATTATTTTTATGGGTTTTAAGAAACCCTTTGTCATGTTCTAAAAATTTTGTAGGTAGGGTTTTACGGAGAAAACTACTTTGAGCATTAGAGCAATTGAATTTGAATTTGAAATTATTTTGGTACTAGGCTATAAAATGAATTTTGAATTCCATAATTATGTTTATCGATTTTATTAGAATATAAGTTGTTGCACCACCGGCTTTGTGTGATACAATAGCCTAAATTCATAAATTCATGTAGTTTGCAATTTTATTGCTAGTATTTGATAATTCATGCCTAGGTTAAATCATTTAATGGGTTATGCTTAGACGATGCAAATAAAAATTGTGAATCTATAAATTATGTTTTCGATAATTCCCTCGTCATTATAATTTGATAGGTCATGCTTAGAAAATTTGATGGGATATACTTAGGAGATGCGAGTTTATGATCGAAAATTATATTAATAATAGGTGTTGCAATAGATCAAGGATATATACATAGATTTGGAATTTGAATTCTTTTCGGTGCAGAATTATAAATAGTAGTGGAATACATAGACCCTGGTTACTGACTCTTTCTCGTTACATTTAAGTAATTCTTTTTATTTTTATTGTTGTTAAAATCTTAATTCAAAAATTCTCTAAAACATCATTTCTGGTAAGTCAATTAGGAATATTGGTTACGGTAATTTCCACCGCTCCCTGTGGGTTCGACCTGTACTTGCCTCTATCTACTAGTTAGACACCGTGCGATTGCGGTTTTTAAATATAGGTATTCCTAGAATCCTATCATTAACCGACTTAAACCTTAAAATCATCTTGAATCTTCACCATTCATCTTTAAAATCAACGGCAAGAGCATCACTTCGTGCCTGTTTTGCCGACTTAAAACTCTCCCAAAATCTGAACTCTCGCTCAAGCTTCAACTTCCAAAGATTATCCAACCTACACAAACGCGTACTAACGATTCAATGTTTATCTTAGACGCGAAAATCTCCCCTTACTGCCAGCAGTAACAAGCTAAGTTGTCCCTTGTTTTCTCTCTCAAGTCTCCATCTCGTTCTCACTGCCAGCTTCATTAACAGTGGCAGCAAGCATCATTCCATTACAGACTCGATTTCTTCCTTCTTCACGAATTTTACCGAGCCATCGTCATCAATCACGAACTCGAGCCCTTCTCTGTACTATTTTAGTCGTGACCAAACTTCGTCGTCACTGCCCATGCAAAACTCGAGTTCTTCTTACATCAAGGCAGCAGCCATACACCACAGACGTTGCCCGTAAATTGATCATCAACGTCACTGCCATCCACTACAGCAGTAGTTCATCATCATCAATCATCAATACCAAACCCGAGCATGTAAACACCAGTAACAACCTACTGCTACATCTAGTGCCATTGTGATGAACATAGAACATCAATGGCAGTAGAAACACTCGAGCTGAGTTTCTTCTTATCACCTATGTTTTCTTCTCCTTCATAACTTTGTTCAAACCTTCACCAAGTCCATCAACCACCGATGACTGCAGTACCTACATCCCTGAACTCTCAGACTCCTCCAAGAATCGCTGGTCATCATGAGCATCATTCATTCAAATCCCATCATCATTCTAACTTCCAAGCTCGAGACATATCATCCAACTCCCTCTGTTTTCCTTCATCATTGTAGGACCATGATCATCAGCCATCAATCACGATAATGCGCATGGCAGCAGGGATAATTTACTTCCAAGGTCGAGTAATACATTTTACCTCCAACGCAACCCAAACCTAACTTCTTTTGTCCCCATAACGATCAGCCAAATGACTCCATATTTGTAAACGCGCTTTTTAGTTTGAATAAAGAAGATGGCAGCCCTGAGACGAAATGTCGGTGCCTGTAACAACATTTGAATTTTGGTAGCCCCCAAGTAAAAGACTTGACTAACTTTAGCAGTTCCTTGAATGGATGCCCCTTAACAAACAGTGGGGTGCCAATAACACTTACCCTTGAAAATGGCCATTTTGCCCTTTTATGCCGATTTGATAACTTTAATCCTTCGAACTTGCTTCGATCACCCTTGGATCACTTCCAACTTGTATCTAACTTCTTTACTTGCACAATTAAGTGTCATTTCACTCCATTCCACCTAATTAAAAACAAATAAAAGAAAACAAACGTAATATACAATAATTTGCAAGAAAATATGCAATTACTAGCATGAAATTGACACCAAACATGTATAAAATATGCACTTATTTGGTGGAATGGAACTTACTTAGCTTCCACACCGTTAAAACTTAGCACAAAACAAGGGTATAAAGCCTTAAAAGCTTGCATGCATCACTAGCTTCCAAGCACTATCCAGGCATAAGGCATGCCCTGAACTTGCATAACGATGTAGCTTACTCTCCTGGCTATGCCCAATGCACCATTGGTGCATGCCTACGTCGAACGCCTTGATAGGAAGTATGGGCATCCAAGTAAATGGTATGCAACTTTCCTCATCAAGTTTGGTAACAATCATCTCTTGCATCGCAATACCGAGCCAGATAATATGGGAGGCCAATATGTCGCAATCATCTCGCCATTAGATGATATGAGCGACAAAGTGCTGGACCGGAAATGCTGCAACTCACTGCGACTGCCTACGTACTCTTTCCTACTATAAAGGGATTAAGCACTGACCGTAGTTCATCCTCGAAGTGACAGCAACTTAAGCCAACTCATGTTGCAAGGCCGTGGCCGTGCAATATGGCCTGGTCCGTGTTGGCTATTCCGTCAAAATGCACAAAAATTGCACATAATTTGGTCCGCGACATGGCATAATGATGCCTTCGCATCATATGCCCTATTGACAAGGATACACAGCTATAAATGAAAATGAGGCCTAAGCATCATTTATGCTCTTCCGGCTAAGCTATGAAGCTTACTTGGTGCATAGTCCGCATATGCACCTTCAACCAAGTACCCCTCCCTATATATGTCTTAAGGACATTTTTATAACTTAAACCGGGGGACCACTTTTACATTTACCAAGTCACATATTCGAGGTGCTTGCTTCACCATTCATGGCCGTTTCCATGTATCTCTAAATTACCGGTAATGATGGCTATGTTTCCGTTCTGGCCCATAAGCCAACTTCAATATCGCGCTATGATTGTTGTATTTTACCTCGGCCAGCCTGCTCTGGCATATTGCACCACTGTTGTGCAATATTATCTCTAGGACGATTCCAATATTTACAACCATGATAGCTATAAATTATCTCGGCCAGCCTTCTCTGGCCTGATGCATCATTGTGATGCGATATTGGCCATAGGCCAATGACCTGCGTAATGTGCTATGGTATCTCTACTTTGCTCAAGGCCATCCTCCCAACTGGACATATGCACAATTTGTTGCCATATTGGCCTTTGGCCAATATAATTCGCGTAATGCACCATCAATGGTGCAGTATTGGCCTAGGTCAATATGCCCAACATAATGCGCCATTTTGTCCCAATATTGGTCTTTGACCAATATGCTTTCGGAATGCGCCATACTTGGTGCTATATTGGCTCTAGGAAAATGTTCCTCTTAGGGAAAAAAAATCTTGATAAGAAGCTTCACCTCAGGCCATGGCGCATTGTTAGAGGATTGCTCGGTCGAACTCACAAGTGTTGCTATCCCAAGCTTGTTGTCAAAACTATATCTTGATTTCTAGTCTATATTTAGTCAGGTCTCGGATTAGGATAGAAGTGTGTTTGAGAATCAGATATCACTCCGTACTACCATTTGAAGGCGAAGATCAACAAGAGCTTTGGAGAACTTCAACATCAAAAGGTAAGTGAAGAATGAACCACCTATTCTCAAGTTTTCACCTTTCTATCTATGATACATGGTCGCATGACTAAATTAGACAGTACATGCATAACAGAAATTTCGAGTCAAGTTTGTCTTGAATATCGTTCTCGAAATATGACTATTCATGCTTAAGAACATTTGTTCATACTTGATGAATTTGGTTAAGAACAATTTATTGTTCATGACTTAAATTATGATTCAAGATTTAATCATTTAAAAATAGTCTGGAATAGTGATATGTATCATTGATGTTATTCGGGAATATTTCGAATTGATTATTAGAGACATATAGAACTACTGTTAATCTAGATACAGGACAGTGTGCATACCAATTCACATACTGGGAGAACTGTTATAAATCGGCATCCATAATACATATCCCCAGTATACGTACCGGCGTAGCTATAGTTTGACAACGAATTTGTGGTACATATATACGGTATCCATACCACAAAACCAGGAACGGTACGCATACCCAGTATGCAAACCGAAAAAGATCTGTTAGTTTTGAAACCGAAAACGGTACGCATACCCAGCATGCAAACCATAAAAGATATGTAAGTTTCTGAACTCGTTTTTGTCTTAAAGCTATCCATACCCGGTACACGTACCATGACAAAGACATTCACGAACAGGTACAATAGTACACGTACTTACCCTATCGAATATTTTCAGATGCATCAGAATTATTTCAATGAGATAATCGGCATTTGAACAACTCTCTAAAAACACTATCTAGACATTTTTGATCATATGTGTGACTCAATAAAAGTCTTAAAGTGTTATATGAAAATGGTTAAGCATATAGTTCGATTGGATAGTTTCAGCTAATCTTTCATTAACAATCCATTGTACATGGTTCGGTTATAGTCCATAGTAACCAAAGTGTATATTCTGTTATGTTAATCTCAATTCAAGTTTTTCATCTAACGGTGATTATTGATTACTTGGTTCCAAAGCTATCTTAGCTTAAACCTAAGCAACCTTGATCGTGAAAGTCTATAAAAAAGAACCTCAAACCACTGGGATTTTTGAATCCCTGACACTATTCTTGTTTGTCCTAGTTGTAAACTAGAGTCGTCCTCTCCTTCAAACCTTTCTAGGGTTTAGCGACTAAAAAGACTTCACTTAGGGATTCGTGAAGCCAGGTCCAACTATCTTTATCTTGATAGTTCGTGTATACCGATCTTAGTTTGATTGTGGAGCTTTTCTCCAACAGGCAAGATAGATAGAAATCACAAAGTATCTTCGTCTCAGACTTTGTGATTCCACAAGTTTCGACTTGTGAGGTGAATAATAATCTAGGTTGCTCTTTGGGAGTCACAAGATCGTATTTTTAGGTTTGCTAGACTTTATCTATTGCAATCGATTTCCTACCTCACCTTGATCTTTGATCAGAACGGAAATCAAAAATATGCTTATCTGTGGGAGGCAGATTGGTTTAAAGTCTTCAAATGAGTTGAAGAAACTCTTAGGCTATAAAGGACATTAGCTAATGGAATCAATTGTGCGGAGTCCTGCTAGGATTCAAGAGGCATAAGGAGCGTGACCGTAACTGAATTGCTGTGACGGTTTAATTCGGTCTCAACTACATTCGAATTTTTGATAGTAGGCTATTGTCTGTAGCGGATTAATACAATTTGGTGTTCAATCTGGACTAAGTCCCGAGGTTTTTATGAATTTGCGGTTTCCTCGTTAACAAAATTTCTGGTGTCTGTGTTGTTTCTTTTTCTGCGTTATATTGTTTATCTTTATAATTGAAATATTATAGGTTGTACGTTGATCAATTAAAGTAGGTATATCCATCCTTGTTTGTTGGATACGACTTGATTGATTCTTGGATATTGATCTTTGGAATCGTCCAAGTACTCTCACACATAATCAGGTTCACGGACTTGCTTCTGTAAACATTCTGATTGTGAGAGAAAGAGATACAATCTCTTTATATAATTCCTTGATTGAGATTCATTAAGTTGAACTCTTGGAATTGTATTCTAGTTTAGTCCATACAAGTTGCCTAAGAAAAAGTTTGTGGTGTGTTTTGGTACCCCCACGTTTTCATGCATATTTGAGCATGCGCCATTCTAAAAATACGGGGTGTTACATCATTCACCCCTTTAAAGAATCTCATCTCCGAAATTCAAAACAAAAACTATTTTAGACAAACTCTTTGGTTTGGATTCCTAAGCAAAAGTCACATACCAGATGCTCAGAAATCCCGCAATGTTTCTTCAGTTCGTCAAGGAACGTCAATTAGGACCTTCTGATCAAATGTCCCATATCGCATACTCAGGAATCCAAAAAGAGTCCACAACGTTATCGAGAATATCGATTTGGTCAGTTACTAAAGGATATCTCAACAAGGTATCCTAAGGGAGCATCCCATAGTACACGCTTAAGAATCCCAAAGATCATATAATTGGTGCCAAGAATTTGACACAAGTTTAACGCGGCCAACGACTTCTTTTGTAGTACTGTGTGGAACAAGATCCAGTTGTCACCGTCACAGACGGCCTTCCGGGTTTCCACTCGTAAGTGGGGTGCTAGACGGTTTGACAACCCACATCGTTGGCCAGTTGCCAACGTGTGGGAATGACCAGTCTCATTGTCTGCTTACCATTCCGAACGGTCTTCCGGATTACCACTTGTAAGTGGATCGCCACTTAGGCCTGGAAAACTCACAGTACTTAAACAAGCTCAAATCGATTTGCAAAATAACTGGCATAACAGTTACAAACTCTTTTCGCGCAAAAGTTGCCCTTCTCTCCAACTTTATGTTTTCTTTTCAAGGAAAATATTCGCTGACAAGCCATTCCCGCATAGTCCTTAGAGTTATCTAGGAACTTGCTTTGACACCAACTTTGACAGACCGGGAAATTACGCCTAGCGCGCCAAGGCGCGTAAGACACAACTTCCCCGATGCGCCACTCTGATGCTACTTACTGGGCCTTAAAGCTAAAAAAATACACGTCCATTTACCCTTGCAAGCATGCTTAGCAGGCATGCTTCTTTTAACTTAGCTTCTACACCGTTCCAACTTACTACTGAACAAGGGTATAAAGCCTTGAAGGCTGTGGCCGACGCATCTTGCATGCATCACTGGCTTCCGAACTATGTCCAAGTATAAGGCATGCCTTGGACCTCCACATAGGACATTTTGGCCTATTTCTAGCTTCTTTACTTAGCTTAGGCATTGCTGAAAGCGTGCACTGATCTTTCTCATGCCAAGGGTACATCAATAAGGCTTAATTATGTCGTACTTTTCTTAGGCTTATGCAAGCTCCGCTACTTGCATACCTATATAGCATACTTTTCTGGCCATGCCTAATGCGCCATTGGTGCATGCCTACGTCGAACACCTTTATAGGAAGTATGAGCATCCAAGGAATGGAAATCAACTTACCTCATCAAGTTTGGCCACAATCATCTTTCGCATCACAATACCAAGCCAGATGATATGAGATTCCAATATGCCGCAATTGTCTCGCAATTAGATGATATGAGCAACAATGTGCTGGGCCGGAAATGCTGCAACTCATTGCGGCTTCCTAGTACCCATACCTACTCTAAAAGATCAAGCACAGAGCATAGTTCATCCCCAAAGGGATAACAACTTAAGCCAACTTGTGTTGCAAGGTCGTGGCCAAGTAATAACGGTCTGGTCCGTATAGGCTATTCCATCAAAATTCATAAAGGTTGCGCAAAATTCCGTCGACGACATGGCATAGTGATGCCTAAGCATCATATGCCATATTTGCAAGGCTACACAGCTATAAATGAGGACTAAGCATCATTTATGCTCTTCTGACAAAGCTATGAAGCTTACTTGTGTATAATCAGCTTATGCACCTTCAACCAACTACCCCTCCCTACATATGTCTTATTGACATTTTTCCTACTTAAACCGAGAGACCAGTTTGACATTCACCAAGTCACATTTTTGAGGTACCTGCTTCACTATTCATGGTCGTTGCCATGTACTTTTGAATAACCAGCAATGATGGTTGTGTTTTCATTCTGTCCCATATGCCAATTCCAATATTGCGCTATGATTGTTGTGTTTTACCTCGGCCAGCCTTCTTTGGCATATTGCAACACTGTTGTGCAATATTGGCTCTAGGCCAATTCCAATATTTACAGCCATGATAGTTGTACTCGGACAGACTGATCTGGCTTAATGCACCATTGTGCTGTGATATTGGCCATAATGCAATAGCCTGCAATGTGTTATGGTACCGCTACTTTGCTCAAGGACATCCTCCCAACTGGCCTAATGCATCACGATGATGCGACATTGTCTCTTGGTCAACGTAAATCACGTAATGCACCATCAATGGTGCAATATTGGCCCCAGGCACAATCAAAATGCATTCTTAGAATAACACATGCACAACCAAGGGTGTACGTGATATCGTTTCCAATTACAAAACCCTAATAAAAACCTAAATGATTGATCTCAATATTTGTTTTTCTTCATTTAGTTAATAATAGTGAAAATAATTGAAGAAGTTTAAATGAAAATGGAAAAAAAAAAAAAAAAAAAAACGCTTCAAACCCGAGTCATCGGTGCGTCCAAACCAGACGCGTGCGGGACGCGCACATTGGTGTGTCGGACACGCGTCGTGTCAACGTCCCACATGCATCCCGTCGGACGCGGACAAGGCTCAAAAAATGCAGCGTCCGCGCAACCCAGTCCTACCCAATCCAACATACTTGAGCTCTCATTATAAGTCTCGTATCGTGACACGTGGTGATACTAAAGAAACCCGGTTAAAGGAAAAGGAATTTGATAAGGTCGGAATAACGATATTTTCTGAGAGAAAGAAACGGATCAAATATCCAAAAGAGAAAGCGCGTCAGAATAAAAGAGAAAAGATAACGTGATCGTGTGTGGGAGTCACTTTTGCAATATCTAAAGTTATACTAGAGAAGGAGAAAACAAGCCTAGGTCTTGCATATCTCGGTAATAGATTTGTTCTTCTTTTATCAGATAATTATAAGATGGCTAATGTTCTTGGAGGTGTTCGTGACTGTAATGAATCATCTGAGAATTCCCTAGAGACTGAAAGCCTTGCCAGATTCGCAGTTGATGAACATAACAAGAAAGAGGTAATTTTCTAGATCATGGAATTTGCATTAGATTTAAGTACAGTTTTATATTCTTCCAAATATTTTGTGTATTTTGTTTTGCATATTATTAGTTAAATTTTTTTGATCATATTCATCAGAATGCCGTACTCGAATTCGGGAGAGTTTTGAAAGCCAAAGAACAGGTGGTGGCTGGTAAACTACATCATCTAACACTAGAAGTAATTGATGCTGGTGAAAAGAAAATTTGTGAGGCCAAAGTTTGTGTTAAAGCATGGGAAAACTCAAAGGAGCTGGTTGAATTCACACATACCCAGGAATAATCTTCTTGGAGTCGATACTCTACTGCCTAGGCTTAAAATAAGGTGAGATATCTTGTATAAAAGTTGAAGATCAAGTAAAAACATACCTGTGATCTCTTGTTGTTAAACCCTTAAATTTTTTAGACCTTTAGAGACTTATGGTATTTTGCTTGATGAGGTACAGCGTTTGGATATCAGATGTGGCGGTAATTTGATTTCTATATATGCATCCCAAATTTTATACTACTTATTGATCGCAGGCATTAGATTCAAATTATATATAGACTACCAACAAAATACATCCAAAGACAGAATACTCATTCGTAAAAATATGACTTAGAGAAGAGGTAAACAATCAAATCAAGAGAACTCGAACAAGTGTGATAAAAAAACAATTCACCAATAGAATAGTAGTAATAAACCGTTTCAGACCTATAACCTACTTTGATGTTCACTCTGAAAGCTATTTAAAATGGTGTGAACACTATTGTGTGTTCATAATACAAAGCAATGGTTGCAAGTTCTCATATATTTTGTACCACCTCAAACCTTCTTATTAGGTCTCCCTGATGCAACTAACTGTGTCCAGTTTTTTTTTTTCTTTTTTTTTTTTTTCTTTTTGATATAACAAACTGTTTCTAGTGTTCTCTAGTGTTCTTCAATGTAGAAGTAATAAGATTTGTTTGTATATGCCTTTGAATTTATTTTATTTTTTGAAATTTATACTTCATTGAACAAAAGACAGAGTTACAAGGAAGTTGCAGTTCTGTTGGTGGCCCTTATTTCACTAAGGTTGAAATATTGGAATCCCTCAACAGACTTTGATCCTCCCATATTAAGACTGTATTACATTCAGAATTTAAAGACATCCTATCTACTAAAAAAACATAGTTTGGCATACTCATCCATTGCTGTTTCAGATAATTCTGCATCCTTTGAATGATTTGTTTTTGGCATGTTCGGCGTTAAGACTGTTGTGACAATCGCGTTCGGCGTTAAGACTGTTCTGACAATCGCGGAATAGATGTGAATCTTATCACAGCTTTATCGATGTTTGACATTTGTATTTTGTTGTTTGATATTAATCTTATCACAGCTTTAGACATTTGTATTTGGTTGTTTGTAATGCAGGAATCATATGCAGGTGATTTGATGAGGTTTGCCAAGTTTCAACTTTATGGTGCTTTGTGTTTGAAGGTTTGAAATTAATATCTAACACTCTGGATGATCGCCGATAAGGCATTAAATGTTTGAAATGTGTGGATTTATATCTATGGATTTAATTTTTGAAACAATGAACGGTGTGCGTAGTTGTTTTCCTAGTAAATTACTAACAGCCTGCAAAGAGTAAAACAGGCAAGCTAAGCTGCCAAGGCATCTAACTGTGCAAAACAGGCTGAATAACAGGGAACCATGCTACATTTATGTTATCTTTACCTGCATATCATCTTTGATCACCTAAAAAAAAAAAAAAAAAAATCTCCATCGTACTAATGATGGAAGTTTGAATCACTGGTGACTTTGTGTATTTGCAGACTATGCAGATTTGAAAATCACGAATTGATTTTAGGTAGGGTTTCATTTTGTATTCCCACACCCCAAGGCACAACAAAAATCCACTTCAAAACACACCACAATGACTTGCACCACAGGTTAGCTTGACATCTTCTTTCAATGTTGCAACCCTATTACAAATTCAACAACTAAGAATGTTCTCAATACCACCTTGTCAAGCAAACAAAGGTAAGACTGGCTATGGACTAAGAGTGTGCAACTTCCTCATTTACAATGACCCCTAGATTTTTGGCATGACAATACTCGCCCTGAAACCAGTGGACTTGGGGGCCCTTTGAACTATTCTGCTCTCAGGGACCAATCAAACTGTAGATCTTACTTAAAGAGAGGAAGAACCAGAGTTGGATACACTTTCCTGCCTAGAGATCCATTGAGGGTGAAGATCCGACTCATTCATTATATCTGAATATATAATGCAGCCTGAAGCCCAGAAGGTATAAAAAGTTATAAGAATGATGGGGAAAGGAATTTCTCAAATAGTTGTTACTAACTGGTGGAATGGGCATCATTGACATATCATACATTCATGGAGAGAGAGGGATAAAAGACAAATGTATCTAATATGCCATTTCTCCTAGCAAATACGAGTAACTACTTTGCTTATCTCTTCGTATCCCTCTAATAATTTGTCAGAAACAAGAAAGAAGAGAACATCTACATATATACCACTACCTACTCTAACATCAAAAACAAGGTGTCATTACTAACCTCCGAGAGGTGAAGGACCTACTACTGGCAAGGTCTTCTTCATCCTCGGCTGTTCTATTCTTCTTCTTCATCGTAATCTTCTTCTTCGTCTAATCTTTTGCTATTCAGTTGAGCAAGCTGAAGAGGATCAATGGACATCTTGTCCATGTCAGAGACGGACCAACCAGGATACTCTTCATGCTGCTTTATTTCAGGAGGCGGCTCTGCTGATGTTGAAGCTGCTATTGCAGAGGGTGCTGCTGTTGCAGAGGCTGCAGCTGTTGTTCCAGAATCTGACCTAACAAGTTGATTCGCCCCACTGTCATCCAAGACAACATTCAGATCGAAGTTCCGAATCTCCGTATCGGAAGCACTACCAATTGTTGTCATGTTATCTGCCGATTCTCTGGGTTCAATCCCATTATCCGGACTTATGGTTTCTGGGTTCTGATTGTCGTGTTGGGGAGACATGTCAGGATCACCTTCACACTTCTCCAGTCGACTGCTTTCTCTATCCACCGGAGGCCGTCCTCGCCCTCTTCCTCTTCCTCTTCCTCGGCTCCTTCCCCGTCCTCTTCCAGAACTACTATTGTGGCCAGTCTCATGCTGCCACGGAAAGAAACAACTTAACGCTTAATCTCATTTAAATGAAAATAGAACTCAATTCTATGCTTTGTAAGCTGGGGAAGGTCGAACAACTGATTAACCAATGTATAGTAGTAAGAAAAAAATATCTTACTGATATCCTGTTCCTCTTTCCTTCCTCCTCACTATCATTGTCTTCATCCACTACAGTTTTCCTGCTAGAAACAGATGGAAACAGTCATATAACTATGTCAACCTCAGAAGACAAGTGTAATATAACAACCACTCTAACCTTCTCTTGTGAGCTCTATCCTCCCCACCAGCATCTGAACCCCCAAAATTTGGAACCTTGCTCACGATTTCTTTTAGGAAATCAAACACATTGAAGCTTTGTACACACTGCTTTCTGATTATCAGAATAAACCAGGTAAAAGCAAGTTCAACTTCTTGTAAAACAGCTGATAAAAACCATAAATAGTAGTATCAATCATATAACAAACACACAACCATTGCACAAATAATAAACTGATTAGCCTACATTACGGGCCAAACAAAGTAAGCATGAGATATTAATTTTATGAAGGGGAGGAAACAGAGGCTAAAAATGCACAAAACGCCAAGTTTTTTTTATCTTTTTTATATTACATTATCCGTTCTAAAACAAACAATTTGCCACAATATAAGTTTTACTAAAGTTACAAAAGAAGTCAAATTCTAAGAAGGGGTTCAATCGGTATCAAGCTTTGAGTAATTCATATAATCACCGGCGTGCCAAGATGATGAAAACTTTAAACAAAGAAATAATTTACACTTACAAATGCAAAGAACTCATGGTCTTTGCTCCTCTACGAAGGGTAACGTCATATGTCCTGTCACAGAGATCTTGCAGGAATAGTTCCAATGCTTTAGCTGCAGAGTTAGAATTCCAAGTGGTTAATGTACCAAGAGAGGTAAGGTTAAACTCAATGCAATAGGAACGAATAATGCCGGTAAATGATTTACAAGAATCCCAATATACATAAATCTAACTAGCATTCAGTGGAATTCACACTGCCAAAATTGAAGCAGGTACTCACAAACTAAAAGGGGCACAGCCAATGCAATCTTCCCTACATCCTCATCAGCTTGCATAATCTTTTTGATCCGAGACTGCGACAAAGAAAAGGACCCATCAGTAACACAGCTGATACTAGGTATATCATATAAATGCATGGCTACTTGTGAAGGGAAAGAAAAACTGACATACCACTTTGGGTTAATTCCCAGAAAAAACATAAATTACTAGCCAGCTAACAGTAGCCCATAATATCTATTTGTCAAGTACCTTAATGGAAAGGAACTCTTAAGGAAAGTTCGAGGATGCGTTGAATCGCAATAGCAGCATACCAATATCCTTCTTGGGAAATGAAAAATGATATGACTATACCTCTTAAGTTAAATCATCTCACTGTTGACTAGGTTTTACAAATAGACCAACGCTTTCGTAAGTGTATCTTTTCTTCTCAAGTAACTCATCAACAAGGGTGAATCGAATAAGAAGAGAACCTTGATCTGGATTGGCCATTTACTAAGTAATTATGAGTTCCGTCTGAGTTACAGTTAGATTACACTATGTTCCTTCTCAGAATAGCAGGCTTTCTATCAATTCACTACTGATTAATAAAATCACAAAATAGTTTTATTTGAATCTTCCACTAGCTGCTCATCCTTACTTCCTAAAAAATATTACACCCCAAACTCATGTAAATGGTTGTTCCTTTCGGGGTAAAAACCTTGAATAGAATAGAATAATAAAACTCCCGAACATTTCAAGGACCTCACGCTTTTATCATTCCATAACCTCAGCTCAAAAATGTACACACCCCATTGGAAGAAAAAAAAAAAACCTTCCGTTGCCGGTCTGTACAACACAACTCAAATGTCTATTATAAACAATTTCATTTTCCAACTCTTAATAAACGCTTGTTGGTTGATATGTCACATTACAGTATAATGTGCAAGTGAGTGACTTACAATTTCAGTTTTCTTAGCTGGAACTACCAGTCAAAATTTCACATAAGACTGTAACTACTGCAAAAATAACATTAAAAAGGTGAAGGTGCAAACTGCAAAACCAAAAAACTTTTGCTGGAAAGGAAATAAAATAGATAATGAAAACCGCATCAAATGTCCACCTAACCGAAGTTTCATTAATCAAACGATATCCATACTCCATGGAGTGCACGTGACATCCCATCAATAGCATTAAAATGTCATGGAACGCACTAAATGAAAATTCAGTAAGAGGCTAATGCTGTATGGGCACGAACATATGGTTTTCTTCTTAGACAATATTTAAGGGTAACAGAAATATATAGAGGGAACTTTAAACTATCTTGCCTACTTTTTTACACACATAAGTACATTAAAACCATCTCAAATAAGAGCACAGAAATACCCTCAATGTTCTGTTGGTTTAAATATCAAAGCCAGGATTCTGATTTAACTTCTTTCCAATATCTGCTCCTAGTAAGAGGGGCAAGTGCCCACTCTGGGCACTTGACCAGAATTATCCATTGACCATCTATTTCTCACATTTTTCTAACTTAAAATTATTTGCAATTCAATGTTTAAATTTTACCAAAAAGAAAAAATCCACCGATTTTTCGTAATATAGTTAGCATGCATGATGACTTAATCTATCCTGATAGATGTCTTTCATAATTAGGTTTGCTTCTACCACTAAGAAAATCCAGTACAAATAAGCAATAATCTCTAGAACCCTAAACAACAATCACCAAACCCTATGAAACAACATCTAAAAAACGAACAGCTTAACCAAAGTAAACCCTATAAGTGACAATAAATTCATAGCAAATATACCCACGAAAAATACCTGAAAATCACAAGAAATATAATTAAATTAAAACTTGTAAGAAGAGGGAAAGAAAAAAAGGAAGAAGAAGAAGAACTTACTGCTGGGAAACGAGTATCAAGCTTCTTCCTCATTGTGTCTTCACATAAACAAAAGTAAAATAGTTATATAGCTCCAAAAAATTACTCTTTCTAAAAACTGAACAAAAACAGTTCAGATCGAAACAAGTACAGTGCATAAAAGACTCCGACTATTTTATCGTCTTGATTGAAGAGTTTGGTAGTGAACAGAATAACTGTAGAAACCTTTGTTTCTCTTTATTTCTCTGGCAAACTGTAAAACCATCAAATTTGGGGGTTATATTGAACTTAAATTCACTTAGGACTTATATGGAAATAAAATAGATTAGGACTTGGGAGCCTTTTGTTTACACACCCTAAAAAGATTAAATTTTTTTCTTCCTTTCTTCCTTTATTTTTTTTATTTTTTTTGAAGCATGCATTGATTACACGAGGGTATATTTTTACCCGGTGAGTCATTTATTACAATTTAATTAGTGCAAGAAGGGATAATGTGGTCCTAGATCGATGTTGAGAGGTTTCCCAATGATTGGTATCCACAATAAGATTATTATGAGATTTGGTTCATGTTCATCTTGATTTCCACGATCATTCCCGAGATGTAGCATGGTGGTTCGACGTCTGAAATTAGGAAAAGAAGTAGATTTTTCTAGTCAGTTACGAATTGTACTTTTGGCCAACTCTATTATTTATTTTGTTGTCTCGCTACGAGCATGGCCCAATATTAGGTTGTTCGAGCAGTGGTGATTTCCCAGTGGTTGCGTTCCTGCTAAGAGGGTTCTAGATGTTGCATCTCTGCGTATGAAGTTTGCTCATGTTATTCCAGGGTGTCCTCGCATTACTCCGTCTGTGTTGATCTTGATCCAGTCTAAGCTAAGTTTGATCCGACTCACTAATATTGTTTTAGATGTTTGTGCTCCATTTCCATTGTTTATTGAGTCTTCCATGTAGCATAAGAGGGAGGTTTTCATGTACGAAGAAAATTCTCGTTAAAGACTGAGAGCCATTTGTGTTATGCTTCTTTGGTTTGACAGTTTATGGCGATATATAAATTCACTCATGGTTATCCATAAGGACCAGGAAAAAGGGAGGGGGGAGCAGTGTTGATAGTGGAGTGTATCTTTGTTTTTAGAATTTGTAAGATTGTTTTCTGAGGGGTCAAAACATTAGGGAGGTTCTGGACAATGTTTGAGTGATTAGGTTGCCTCGTTAAGAGTGTTCCATGAGGCTACAACAACTTGACTGTAAAGGAGTATGCGACAAGCAGTTTATGGATCAGAATTGCATTATGGGCGGATATTGGAGTCGGGAGGTGGATATGGTTTAGAATGTTGAAGGTCGAGAGGCCTTTGTTGATTGCTTTCCACACAAGAAAAGGTGTTCTTTTGGGGGGACACAAAAGTGTCTAGAGGAATTTAGATGTTGGTAATGGGTTTTGGTGCGATTGATCTGAAGTGCTGGTTAAGCATTTGTATCCCAATGTTGTGGTGTATCTTCCAGATTTGGTGATTCTGTCGGCGGGGTTGTTTTGGAAAAGGTGATTATTCACGGTTCGTTGGACTGTGTGTACGTGTGTTTGTGTGTGTGGGTGGGGTGGGGGGTGTTAGCATATCATTATCCCAGGTATGGGTCAAAGGATCGATGAGCTCGACAACCATTTGGATGGGTAACAAAGTGAAGGATCCAGGGTATTAGTGAATAGCAAAATCCAGCTTGCTTGGATATGGATTGTTAATCCATTGACAGTCCTATAAAATGATGATGTTTAATTGTAAGAATGGGGGGCACTAATTCTTTCCATTGTAGGCTGGTTGAGAATGGGACAGATAGAATTTCTGCAAAAACGGGTTATTGTTTAAGATATTTTTCGTTGCAGAGGGTAGCACGAATTGAATCTGGTTTCTCATGGATGTTTCAAACCTGTTTCATTGTTAGCGCTTTGTTATGATTACTACTGCTTCAGATGCATAACTCGCCTTCTGATTTGGTCTTGATCAGCTTATCACATCCTGGGTGTGAAGTTTCCTTATGGAGGAATCATGTTTAAGAAAAAAATTCATGGTGATACGATTTATTTTCTTATGCACATGGATAGGTAGAAGCTGCACTTTCATGATGTGGTTGAAAGTAGGTGTTATGGAAGATTTTATGAGTGATAATCTCCCCGCAGGTGCTAAGCACTTTGTCATCCAGCCTTCCTCTTTGCGTGCCAAGCGTTGAAAAGGAGGTTCAAAAATGTGGCGAGAAGGTCTACCTTGTTTGAATTGGACTTCTAGGTAGATATAAGGGGTTGATATTACAGGCATGTCGAAAGCTTGGTAAAAGAAACCAGTAGTTTCTGATGATCAAACCTTGGATGGTGAATGATGGTAGATTTTGATGTATTAATTTGCTGACCTGCTGAGGTACTCTATACTTGAAGAAGATGTTTAAGTTGATTAGTTCCTTCTATTGATGCCTTATGATATGAGGAGATCGTCCGCATACATAAGGTAAAGAATTGGTGAGGCTTTTTCGTGAGATGTATAATCCCTATACAACATTTTGGGCCTCCAGGTTTCCCAAGTTTGTCGAAAGTCAACACAAATAATAAACATATAAGAAGAAAGTGTGTCTCGTTTCCGTATTCCTTTATTTGGAGTGATGTAAAACTAATTGGTAACTTGTAATTATTTAGTATGTAGAACTTTCGGGTGAATCCTTACTTTAATACTTATGTTAGAAAGCAATTTGATAAACATATGTTAATCTAGTTGACTTGCAAAACTCGTTTGTAGTCGAACAAGGATTCTTCGGGACAGATCCTAGAAGTAGGACCAATCCCTTGTGGCAATGATCGATCCCAGGACCGATAATAAGACAGTACCTAGGACATATCCTGACTATGTCTGATGCATTTTACATTTTCGGTTTGTTTGTCATCTTCACGAGTTTCTGTAAACATCAAGATCTAAACGAGTTAGACTCGGAATATCGATAAATATCGACATAATGTTTGAACATATGCAAGACTCTAATATCTTATTGTTCAAGTACATTCCTTCGTTACTCAAGGTAAGATCCCATAATATTGATTTTCAATGTATTTGTGGTATCGAAATTATATGCTTTCTGATCCTAGAAGCTTGCATATCTCTACTAGCTATATTAGTTAAGTACATGGATGTTTGCTAGATAATCTTAGTTGTCATACTATGAGAGAAATCAATTATAAGTTGGAAAAATATTATATCTTTGCTAATTTTGGAAAAATACATTTATTATATATCTTAAAACTTTTCAAAATTGGTAGATCTGGTTTCCAAAAAATGCCTTGGTCATAATACTATAAATAAGGCCTTGTTCACACCTAGATTCATGCCATCCATAAACTTGTCCTATTCTAATTAGGAGTATCTCTTAAACATTATCGGAGTATTAGAAGTACTCATGCATCAAATTCTGAGTCAAAAGCTCGCCAAAAACCTAAAACTATGACAAAAAAAACGTCAAACCCAAAACACAATTTCTTTTTTCATTCTCGCGTAGGCCGAAATAGACACAACAACCAACAAGCTCAATCCAAGTTGGTTTTGCTCATAACTTCTTCGTTTTATATCGGAATTGAATGATTCTTGGCTTGATGGAATCGCCTTTCCATTCTCTGCAAGTTGTAGGTATAAAATTCTGGTAATCTTGTACCAGATGGGTCGAGTTATTTTCTTCCATTCTGCACTGTTGTGTTGTATTCGTCATGTCAGTTGGTCTTGGGTTCTTCACATCTATAATGCTTTAATAGTCATTTCCATTGATTTTGGATGATTCGGCTGATTAAAATAAAAAACGAGAGAAATACAAAGTAATTTACAAGAAATCTAACAAATACAAGTACGAGTTCATCACCCATCAACAATATGTTAATTAAGCACTTCTTAATGAGCTTGCCGAGTAATATGAGGGGGGCATCTTTGGTTGATGCCCAAGAAATACATATTTATAAATCAAGGAAACCAAGATCTCGCCTACAAATTTTTTATCACCGCATCTATGTTCAAATAAGCCCCAATATTTTTTTTTATGGAGAACACCAAATCCAAAAGAACACTCTATCCCCTACATTAAGCGGACTGAGGGAGTAACATTGTTTATGAGAGTAATAATGGCCAATAATTAGGATGCTTTATTCTATGGGAGTAATAAGGATAACAGATTATGAACACCAATGAACTTGTTGTGTCGGAATTTTAGCTCAAAATTATGTGTGAGTGAAAACGCCTTTCAAGATTTAAATTCCAAAAGATATGTCTCTTCATTCATAAGATACCTAGTCATGAATGGGTGTTACGGAGAGTCACCATTGGACACGGTGAGTCACCTAAGGATGGACAGACACCTTGTAGAGTCATTATTAACTCTATAAATACCCATCTCTTATTTTATAATTTGCATGAGTTTTTGCAAGTTACTAGAAAATTCTGAAGTAAAGAGTCAGAGTCATAATTAAGAATTTAAGAGTGTGGTAATTGACAATATTCACCGACCGAGTAGCATTGTAATGCTACTTACTACAAGGCATGATCGTTATCTCTTGGGAGACGACATCCGTGAACCGTGAGCACCATATTTGGGGATGGATTGTCTTTAAGGAGGATTACCTTCCCTCGATAAACCAAACCCAATAAGTATTCTAACGATAATTTTCTATTTGTCGCATCGTTATGATTTCCGATAAACCGAAACATATATTTTTTCCAACAATCTTAAAAACAATTCACTTCTTAGTTTTCTGAAAGAAATCGTTGATGCATGCTTCCACGCATGATTTTTCATGTTTTAATATTAAGTTTATCACTTGCTTATGTATCTGGTACTTATGATCATTTGGCATCCCATGTTTTATGCAGTGTTATGTAGATAGTTACGATCCATTAAATTACTTTGTGAAAACTGAATGTTGATGAACATTTTATTACTGTATTTCTGCTTATATGCATCATGTGTGTATTTTTAGAATAAATAAGTAAATTGCTCTTTGTTGCATCAGTTGGTGTGATGATCAATCCCCAATAACTTTCTAATAAGCCCAAAACATGTAAGAGAATATATATGACATCTCAATGGTTGTATCCGTTCAAATGGTATAGTTTACAACTTTAATTTAAATGTTTTTTATTTTTTGGTCTTGACCATGCAAGGACTGTTCGAATCAGTAAGTTAATGGTGAGATCACTGCTAATTTGTCTCCTGGCATTATAATTTAATTCCTTAGTTAAGATATATCCTGAAACCGCGGGGGTACAACAACCACACCCAACTATTTCGTTTGGAAATCTGTATGGACTAAACTCCAATATAATTCCGAGAGTATCAACTTAATGAAACTCACACAAGAAAAATATCAAAGAGCTTTATCTCTTTCTCAACACAATCAGTAAATCAAACAGATAGAAATCAGTGAACCTGATTGTTATGAGAATAACTCGGATGGTACCAAAGACCAATGTCTGAGTGTCAATCAAGTTCTATCCAACAAACAAGGTCGGATTATCAACTGAGATTGAACAACGCACAACCTGTGATATTTCAATCAATTATATAAAGAAAACATAATGAGAAAAAAGAAATAACACGGACACCATAAATTTTGTTAACGAGGAAACCGCAAATGCATAAAACCCCCGAGACCTAGTCCAGACTTGAACACCAGACTATATTAAGCCGCTACAGACTCTAGCCTACTAAAAGTTAACTTCAGACTGGAATGTAGTTGAGCCCTAACCAAGTCTCACACCGATTAAGGTACAACCGCGTTCCTTACGCCTCTTGAATCTCTCAAGACTCTGTGCACTTGATTCCCCTAGATGACGTCCTTTACATCCTAGAAGTTGCTACGACCCAAAGTCGAAGACTTATAAACAAATCGGTCTCCCACAGATAAGTCTATTCTATTTGTTGTTTATGTCTTAAGATAAAGATCAAGGTGAACAGGAAACTCAACTAATAATCCGTTCTTATACTCCCGAAGAGCATCCTGGAATATTAGTCACCTCACAATAACCCAACTGATATACTGAAAAAGTTATTGCGGAATCACAATAGTCTGAGACGAAGAAACTATTGTGATTACTTTTTATATCTTACCTATCCGAGATAAATCTCGAGAAAACCTTAGAGAAGATTAAACTCAATATGATATAAAAAGTAAGATCAGGATACGCAACTACAAAGAAAATAATTGGACCTAGCTTCATGAATCCCAAGCGAAGTCTTTATGTCGTTAAACCTAGTAATGATTTTCAGAAGAACTGGAAACCTAGGTTAAGAGAGAATCTATTCTAGTTTGCAACTAGGACACACGAGAGTGTCGGGATTAGGTTTCCTAGATGCTAGAGATTCTCCTCATATAGTCTTTCAAATCAGGGTTTCTTACAATCAAAGCTAAGATAGCTTAGTAACAAAGAAATTAATATCCACCGTTAAATGAACTCCTGATTTAAGATTCAAGCTAAGTTTGCTTAGAAAATAAGCAATCAATCTCTACCGTTAGATGGTTTAGCTTAAAACACACAAATGAAAAATACCTATATTTAGATATGGATGAACCGTACCTAAACGTGTATAACAAGTTGGCTTAATAACAATTAATCGAAGTTAGCCATATGAACACTTTTAGCTTAGCTATATTCATCTAACACTTCTACACTCAATCTGATAATCAATCAATCATGATAGATAATCAAATGTATCTAAATGAGTTTTAAGAGATTTGTTCAAATGTTCATTATCTCATAGAAATATTCATGAAGCATTTGAAACAAATTCGGCTTGGTTTGTAAGTGTACAAAGTACTTATATAAGAACCAATTCATGAACATAATGCCACGGTTTGCAAACCGAGTTCGCATACCTTAAAGTATTAAGAATCCAGGGACTTTAGTTCGCAAACGAACCTGAATTCATTAGCATGGACAATAGTTAGCATACAAAGTATGTGAACAAGTTGTCATACTTACCGATTTTAGAACCTAACCACTGAGTTCGCGAGCTACCATTCCGGACCTTGCCTAGTTTTGTCGTTCGCAAACACTATTCGCAAACCACAGTTCTTGACCTATCACAGATAAACTCGTTCGCAAACAAGAGTTTCCGTACCTGAACTAGCATTTCACAGTTCACATACTGGGTATGCATACTATGTTGTATCCAGACATTGGTAGTAGTTTTAAATCTCTCGTTGACCGATTTGAAACATCCTTAGAAGACGACAATGGTAATCTTACACATACCACTAGCATCAAATAATTTTCAAATGATTATATGATCAATACGAAACATCTCAAGTTAACATCAAATGATTGTCTCATACAAATCATGTAAGATGTTCAAGGTAATTTTCACATGATCATCTTGACTTAATATTTAGTTTTTTAACAAATGAATTGTTCATAACTAAAGTTGTCAAGTAGATGATGAAGCATTCTAAACTTTAAACTCGTATTTCGGGAATTATATAAACGAGATAAACTCGACTCAAAATTTCAAATGTGTATAACATAAAGTTTATATAGCTGTACGACTTAGTTTCATTAGTAGATATAATTGAATAGACTTCTGAGTGATAGATAAGTTTTAGTCTCCACATACCTTTTGTCGTCGAAGTTCCTCCAAGATCTTCAGAAGATCTTCTTCTTCAATCTGTGAACGCCGTGAAGTCTAATTAATGCCCAACTACACACTTCTATCCTAATACGAGACATATCTATAAGTAGACCAGAAATAAAAATATAGTTTTGATCAACTAAACTTGACAAACAAGCTTGAGATAGAAACGCTTGCGAGTTCGACCGAGCAGTGCTCTAACAATCTCCCCCTTTGTCAATTTTAGTGACAAAACTATCAATACATATGGATTACAAAATAAATAAACTTTGTAGCTTCTGATCCATCATGCTTGATTTCCTTGGCTCTTCAACTTCCTTGAATTCTTTGTTACTTCAAGTTCTCCATCGATTCTGAATGTGTTCAACTCAGCATCATTGTTGTTGAAGATCCGTAGCAATAACAATACTAAAACAAATGTTCTCAATCATTATTATTAAGTGTCATAGTATTTGAAAAAGCGGGGTCTAACAACCACACCCAATATTTCGTTCGGCAATCTGTATGGACTGACTCTAATATAATTTCAAGAGAATCAATTAGACAGTCAGACTCAATCAAGGAAATATATCCAAGAGTTATATCTCTTTACCAAATCAATCAATAAATCAACAGGATGAAATCCATGAACTAATTGGTATGAGAATAACTTGAACGGTACCGAAGACCAATGTTCAAGTGTCAATCAATTTATATCAACAACCAAAGGTTGGATTTGCCAATTGATTGAACTACGCACAACCTGTGATATATCAATTATATAAACAAATATAATGCGGAAAAGAAATAACACAGACACCACAAATTTTATTAACGAGGAAACCGCAAATGCAGAAAAACCCCGGGACCTAGTCCAGATTTGAACACCACACTGTATTAAGCCGCTACAGACACTAGCCTACTACAAGTTAACCTTGGACTGGAATGCAGTTGAGCCCTAACCAAGCCTCACACCTATTAAGGTACAGTCGTGTTCCTTACGCCTCTGAATCCCAGCAGGACTCTACACACTTGATTCCCTTAGCTGATCTCACCCACAACTAAGAGTTGCTACGACCCAAAGTCGAAGACTTATAAACAAATCTGTCTCCCACAGATAAGTCTATTCTGATAGATAAATCTGTCTCCCACAGAAGTACCTATGAAGTTTTGTTATGTCTTTTGATAAATCCAGGTGAACATGAACCAGTTGATAATCCGGTCTTATATTCTCAAAAAACAGCCTAGAAATATCAATCACCTCACAATAACTTAACTATATGGTAGTAGAAGAAGTTATTATGGAATCACAAAGAATGAGACGAAGAGCTTTGTGATTACTTTTTATATCTTACTTATCGGAGATAAATCTCTAACAAATCTTAGAGAAGATAGTACTCAATACGATAGAACAAGTAAGATCAGAACACGCAACTAAAAAGAAAATAGTTGGGTCTGGCTTCAGAATCCCAATGAAGTCTTTAAGTCGTTAACCTATAATGGTTTTAGGAAAAACCTAGGTTAAAGGAGAATCGACTCTAGTCGCAACTAGTATCACACAGAAGTGTGGGGATTAGGTTTTCCAGTTTCTAGAGTTTTCCCTTATATAGTCTTTCAATCAGGGTTGCTTACAATCAAAGCTAGGTTAGCTTAGAAACAAAGCATTCAATATTCACCATTAGATGAAAACCTGATTTAAGATTCAAGCTAAGTTTGCTTAAAACCAAAGCAATATCTCTCTACCGCAAAGATGGTCTTAGCTTGTTACACACAAATGAAATATACCTTCATTTAGATATGGGTAACCGTACCTAAACGTGTATATTGAGTTGGCTCAACAATAGTTAACCGAAGTTAGCCATATGAACACTTTTGTATTAACCACATTCATCTAACACTTCTAGATCAAATATGATGATCAATCAAACATGAAAGATAATCAAATGAATCTAATTGTGTTACTCATAGAGTTGTTCAATTGTACACATCTCATAGAAGTATACAAGAAACAATTGAAGCAAAATCGGATTGATTCATGAGAATCAATTCATGAACATTAAGCCACGATTTGCAAAGACTGCATTCCTTAATTTATAAATATATTTGTTCATGAATATGAAAACATACTTAACCGATTTTAGAACTTTAACCACTAAGTTTGCAAACAAGTACGCAAACTATAGTTCCGGACTTTGGTCTTGTCCAGCAGTTTGCAAACCGGTATGCATACTGTTGTCCTGGACCGTAACTCAGGTAGAACCGTTCGCATACTGGTATGCAAACTTGGTTCCCGGACTTTAACAGTTAAAACCGTTCGCATACTGGTATGCAAACTAGGTTTCCGGACCTGAATCATACCACAACAGTTTGCATACTGGTATGCATACTGTGATGTATCCAGACAAAGGTTAATTGTTCTAAACTCCCATTTCAATCATTGAAACATCCTTAGAAGACGACAAAAGCTGTCTCATACAAACTATTAGCTTATAAGTAATTTTCAAGTGATCGAATGATCAATACGAAACATTCCGAGTCGACATCAAATGACTGCCTCACACAAATCATGTAAGATGTTTCAAGGCAATTTTCACATGATCATCTTTTGAGTTATTATTTAGTTTCCAACAAATAAATTGTTTCCAACTAAACCCGTCAAGAATAATGATGAACGTAGCTAAAGCAAAAAGCTTCTAACACATATTTCGAGAAATATATAAGCGAGTTAAACTCAGCTCGAAATATCAAATGTGTATAATGTAAAATGCTATATAGCTATACGACTTAGTCTCAATATGAGATAAAATAGAATAGACTTCTGAGTGATAGATAAGTTTTAGTCTCCACATACCTTTTGTTGATGAAGTTCCTCAAGCTCTCCTTAGTAGATCTTCGTCTTCAATCGATGAACGCCGTGAAGTCTAAAGATCAACTTCACATTCTATCCTAATCCGAGACATAGCTATTAGTGGACTAGAAATCAAGACTTATAGTTTTGATCACCTAAACTTGACAAACAAGCTTGAGATAGCAACGCTTGCGAGTTCGATCGAGCAGTGTTCTAACAGTATTATTATAAATCAAAGTCCAATTGTATCACAATTTTGAAATAATACTACGATGTTATGTATCACTCCCTCTTAGTCAATACTTACTTCTTTTGCACAATAGGTAGAAACCTATAGAATGGAATCCACTCTCCCTTACATAATGATCAGTCAACCATATATATGTAGTGTGAACTACTATGAAAAGACGAGGGTACCCAAATACACCACAATCTTTTTGTTTACAACCTATAAGTCCTCTTACTGAAAGTGATCGTCTATGGACAGAGTCGAGACAATGCAACAAATTGGTATTCACACTTTGTGTGATTGTCAATGGATACGAGATCGAGACAATACGACTACCAAAGTGTAATACTTGATAATAGGTTAGGACTTAACCAAACTCTATAGGATCACTATCAAGTATATCGGAGTTAACGTTTGTGTAATTTACTTGAAATTATATAAACAAATATAATTGCGGAAAACAAAAGTAAATCACACAGCAAGATTTTGTTAACGAGGAAAACTGCAAGTGCAGAAAAACCCCGGGACCTAGTCCAGGATTGAATACTCTCAAAATTAAGCCGCTATACAAAATCTACACCAACTTCGAATAGTTGAGACCAAGCAACTACCCCTAGTTCACTTAGTTTCCTCAATATCCCTGCGCTTCCGACTTCGAAGGTCACACACTTGTATAATTTCTTTGGATCGTATTCCAAACAGTAAAGGAATAACAAATCTGTTTGGTAACAACTCTATTGATTCTTTCAAGATAAAGATATCTCAAGTCATATGCAAAGGCTCTTCCGATTAATCTAATAATCTCCTTTGCTTGGTTAGATCAATCTATCCAATAACTACAAAAATAGTTAAGTTTTTAGATTCGCACTCAATCAAAATAAATCTCAAAGAGATATATTGAGAATGCCGATCTCACACAACTAATCAATCGAATAAATCCGATTCTAATTGGATCCCAGCCGATCAAGGTTTGTGCACACACAAAGATATGAGAACTAATACGAAATCTTCTTCGTCTTCAAATATTCTTTAATCTTCAATAAAAACCTGCACAACACCACTTGAATCTCTTGTGATCAATCACACACAGAACGAAGTCTGTTAACAATGGATTATCAAAAGATATCTGTAAATCTACAAACAGTTCTAAAATCCCGTCGATACTTCGATCTGGTTTGAGTGAATCTTATATCAGAAGAGAAGATTCTCAAGAATAAACAAACTAGGTGCAATCAAAGTTTCAACAACCGTTAGTCAATCAAATCAATCGAAAACTAATAACACTACAATTATCTAGTTTCCCACCAACGGTACTCGTAGAGCTTCTTGATCCCACAGAAGTCTTTAAACGAGCGGTCGTAAGAGATTTCACCTAATTAGGATACTTTCTTCTCCAATTAGACGACTCCACCAGAAACAACAAGAATAAAGTTTTCTTGACTCTTAGGATAGTTTGCTAGAAATGCAAACTTAGGTATTTATAGACCAAGGATGTTTATACACCAAGGAATTTCCAAAACCGAAAATATTTTCAAGATATGCAATGAATAGAAAAATTCGGTTTTCCTAATTCCAATAAATGCTTGTCCAAAATTCCGAAATCTCTCAATAGAAAATCTCCAATTAGTAAATGCACATTACTAATTTTTATTCTCTAGAGGTATGCATTTAATTGCTGGTAATTAAAGCATATAAAACCAAAAACCTTAATTAAAATATTCTCAATTTATTTCGGCACAAGATCTCCTTGAGTATTAAGGAATATCTTTGAACAATAAATGATAAGAGTTACTGTACGTGTTCAAAGTATGTTGACATCTCTTCATTGTAAATCCTTATTTATATTTACATGGATTTACATTATTGGAATCGGTTATACCACACTTCCAAACAAGTTTATAATTGGTTGACCTGTATTCCAAGATAACTATGTGATTGATTAAATATCAAATCACATACAAGGGGTCAATCGACTCTACCAATCACTAGGATGGGTTATACCTCAATATGGAAATACTTTTGATCGGTCACACAAGTTACCAGGACCGGTTACATCAGTTACCAGGAATGATTAACATATTCCATGGTATTGCTTGTGATCGGTCACAGCAGTTACCAGGATCGGTTACACCAATTACCAGGACCGGTTACCAATTACAAGGATCGGTTACACAATACTATGTGATCGGTCACACCAATTACAAATATCGATCATACCATCTCATGGTGATTACTTAGGATTGGTTACACCAATTAATAAAAACTAGTCATACAAAATCGTAAGTCAGGTATTGTGATTAGTTATACCAAGATACATAACAGAGTTACGATCAGTTCTACCATCTCACACATATTGGTAATCCAAAGATTTGAAATGAATAGCCATACAAATAAGCCTACGTATTTCCCTTTCGATTTATAAAACAAGTTCATGAATGTACTTCCTTTAAACGAATATAAAACATTGTTTCCTATGATGAAATATTCACCATAACCCATTCACATAATCATAACAATATATACAAGATCATGTCGATGTCATATCTACGAAATTCAAAAGATAAGCGTTATACTTCGTAGTCTAATTTCCTAATACTATGATCATACAAATATGACCATGTCACATCACTAGAGTATTATACAATATGTACAGTATATATAGCTTCGCAGTTATGTTTTCAATATAGCACGACTTGAAAGATATGTTAGGAATGAAACAGTTCAAGTCAATATTACTAACCTCAAGAGGAAGGATGATGTCGTCGTTGTAGTTCACTTCTTCTTCACATTCTTCAGGTATTCGGAGTAATACTTGTATGTCTCAACATTCCTATACTTTCTAGTCTAACCTAAACAAAGTTAACTCTAGTATATAATCAAGCGAATTTAGATGAGTTTTGACACACTAAAATATGACAACCAAACTTGACATACCAACACTTGGTGAGTTCAACCGAGCTATGCTCTAACATATTAAATAATTCTCCCCCTTTTTGTCGATATAAATTGGAAAAGCTACTAAAACTACGGGATCGTTATGAATTATCAAAAGATAATTCATGACTAAAGAAGCATATCAACTTTTCTTTAGATGATTTCACATAGTTGAAACTTAGTGTATTCATCAAGGAGTTTATTAAGATACAAGTTAACCCCTACAAATTTCACACCGCTCTCCCCACAAAAATATAGCAATTAAGCACAAGTTCATTTAAGAACTCTCCCCCATTTGATGTCATTCCCAAGAGAACAACATGAGCGACCTTACTTTTACAAGAAAAGAAGGATTTCTTTGGACATTAACAAATCACATGGATTTGTATCCAGAAGACATCGAGTAAATTAACCACAAGAGGATATTTTTGATTAATTTAATCGGAATCACTCAACATAAGAAAACTTACGGAGTAAATACAGTACTTTCACATAAAGTGGATCAGGGAAAGATCGATACTGCGGAATATCTCAAAAAGTTCATTCTATCTTTTATCAATATATGCATAAAGACATAATAAACTTAACTTTTGAGCATTTATGAGATAGTAGCACAAAACACAAAAAGTAAAGGCACATATCTCATAAGACATTTGCAATATATAAAACCAATAAGATTAAATACTGCATGTTCATCTTCCAAAAGCTTAGAATTTAAATAAATAAATCTAAAAACATACAAAATGAAAAATATTGGAAATAGCTTGTGTAATCACAATTTATGCTATACCAAACCCTAGTTATCCTTATCGAAAATAAGAATAAATTCTTACAAGAAGTTTCCTACACATCGTAGAGCTTTCTCAAGGCTTCTACAAAAAATTCCCTTTCATTATTGAAAAATCCATTGATGATAGGATCATTCAATTCTTCCAGGTCTCCAGAGATGTCAGTTAACTCACTAAGCTCTGTTTTAAGTTCACACAAGGTGTTCTTTGTCAGAGACAACATTTGTTCATAGTGATCTATCTTTTCCAAAGATAAAATGATTTGAGATTTCAAATCATTTCTTTGGGTAGTAAAATCCTTCAAAACAACCCTAAAGTCATTATCATGATGACAAACAGAAAAAAAAACAGTTAAAGGAAGAACCTTTTTCCATCTTTGGAAGACTTCTCCTTCTTCTTTCTTGAAGTTTTGATTCCTTCACATAGATAAACATTAACGGCTTCTACTGTATCCCTTTTTGTGGTACCTCTGGTTACAGGAGCCATGATTCTGTATCTTTCAGGGAATAAGGTGTGAAAGTCAATTTTCAAGAAACGAGGAGAACATGAGTGGGATACTAGATACACCAAAACCCTAAAGAGGTTTTTGTATCAGGACGGTGAAAAAGTCTTCATGGTCTGCGACCCATATAACAATTTTTTTGATAATATATCATACATTCTACAAAACTTATCTTACATGTTCTTATGTAAATTTCTCATGATTGTAGTTTATAATTATCAATGTAAGTATGAACGCATTATTAGCTCAATAAACATAGGTTAGAGCATAAGAAATGTTGATACACACATCAAGTCTTTTCATACTGGAAACGATGTGTTTGATAATAAGTGTAATACACAAGATTGTGTATGATTTTGAACATTTGGAGAAGATTCACCAAGAATAAAAATCTTACTTATTATCCATTCATGAGAAAAATTAAAAGAATTCATGATATAATGAATAGACAGAGACTAGAAAGAACTTGAGAAACCTTGATGCAATCCTCTTATTCTCAAGTTAATAATGAGGATGTCAACATCACTACAATTAGGTAGCAATTGAGTGATCAGAATGCTCGCTTCTTGTGTCACAATGTGACATAACAAGGTTTATTGTATAAATTGTCTCCTTACCTCGTCTGGCTCTGATTCTTCGAGACTTATTCTTGGCCTATGAGATTCCATGTTGGTTTCTTAAAGCCAGATTCATCCTCTGCATGTCATTATGAAGCTTGACAATTCTCTTGTTATTCTTCTTGAATTTCCAACACTTACTTTGAACGTGATTCGTATTTCCACAAAACAAGCAATACAGAGAGGAGTTCTTGTTTTGGGGATCGGCCTTATGTTTATCACAACACTCTACATCCACCTTTCCAGAACCGGCGAGAACAAAACAATTGTTTGTGACCACAGTCTTGTTCTTGAACCCAATACCATTTGTGTTTCCAAAGGACTTCTGACCAAATAACATTGCTGGGATCTTGTCAGAGCTTCCAGAAATCCTTTGTAAGTAACACTTAAGAGTATCAATCTCTTTCTCCTTTAGAGATAGGGTTCTGGTGAGTTTATCGTTAAGTTTATCAAACTCAATATTTTTCACCTGAAGCGATGATTCAAGCTTCTCCAACACTTTCTTTAGTTAAAGATTTTCTCGGTGAATTTCTTCACTCTTATCCAAGAATTCCAAAATCTCAGCGTCAGTCTCGTATTCTGAATCAGAATTTGAGTTAACATAAGTTTCTGCAGAGAGAGTAGAATTTTCTGCGCAAACTTCAGAAGTATGCGGATTATTGATGTGCTGACAAGATTTTACTTCTTGTATTATTGAATCATCTGGAGCATTGAAACAAGAATGTCGTTTCCCAGATCTTCTGCTTCTTTTCACAATATCTTTGATTTGTTGCATAATCAAGGACCTATTAAGATCAACATGATCAGTGCAAGATTTATCAGCCCAAGACAAGTTAGAGGATTCACTTGTATTGGTTACAGTTTTGAAAGAAAATGTTCTGGCTGTATTCCGATCATGATCAAGGACTTTTAACTTTCTGTAGTTACCTAAAATCGGTGAGAGGCTAAAGTTGGATTCTAGGGTTTCTGAAAGTGAGTTACGGGAGGTTGAGCACGAACACTCTTTGCCTAAACAACGCACAATGGCCGTTCAAAGTCTGCTTCAGTCACAAGAGAGGTTTAGGGCTAGTCTTAGGGACGGAAGAAGACGAAGAGAAAGATCAGAGAATTCTAGGGTTTGAAGAAGAATTGCTCTAAGAGGTTATCAGAAAGATCGTCATAGCTTGGAAAAATAGAGGACCTATTTATAGCTGAATTCTTTAATCTCAGGTTGGTGAAGATAAGGATTGCTTTCCGTGCCGTGCGGAGCAATTCTCATGTCTCTTCAGGAATAGATAGAGATAAACTAGGTTGAGTTTATCTCATTATTCCACCCCCTTTACTCTCTTCCGCGGTGAGAAATAAGACGGGTATTTCTCACACGTGCCGTAGACCGCCAGACCAAACCTAATTGTTATCCCCCCATTTGTATGAAGATGAGTCAGCCTTTGTGATGATGCGTTGAAAGAGAGAAATATTCTCTTTAGCCGAGTCGGCCAAGATAGAGAGATATTCTCCGATTTGTAAGAATGACTAGGATGAGTCATGTGAAAAGGAATAGGATGCCTCAGAATTCATGTGGAGAGTCTGAAAAGAAGACTCAATTCCTATATGAGGCTCGTGCCTACTATGGGGAATATTCAGCCTTGTCTGAGATTTCCCGAGAGATTTGAATCTCTCCGAGATTTTGAAGAGAGATTTGAATCTCTCCGAGATTTTGTAAACAGATCAAAATCTCTACGAAGATTTTTTTAGCGGATCTGAATCTCTCTGTGGTCAGGTGGGACTCATCCTGGAGAGAGGAAAAGGATTTGTACGCCCGATTAATGTCTCTGTGAGACTTTAGCTCACTTGTCTTTGACCAGCGTATCTTGCAGAGATGTGCTAAAAATCAACTGTGTCCATCTGATGGGACCGACAAGACCAGTGCATCTCGAAAGGATGTTCTAGGAGTCTGTTGAAAGGGCCCAGAGGCATAGTAACCAGTGTATCTCGCGGGGATATCCTAGGAATTATTCGTAAACCTTAGTATGTCGAGTCAGAGCCTAGAGTAGACATGACCAGTGTATCTCGCGATAATGTACTAGGAATCAGACCTTGATATCAAATTGGATGAGTCGTGCTTACAGGAGACATGCATATCTCCGCTCTGGGTCATAAGTCCTTCGGGACGTTTTTACGCATCTACAGAGCCTACATGACCAGTAGTATCTCGTCGAAGATGTATACTAGGAATCATGGCATCACAATCAACTACGTCTCGCGAAGACATGTTGGAATTGTGGCTGTTCTGGTTCATAAGTCTGCTGGGGACGTTTTACGCTCTACAGAACCTACATGACCAGTAGTATCTCGTCGAGGATGTATACTAGGAATCATGGAATCACGACCAGCAGTGTCTCGCGGGGACGTATACTAGAAATCGTTGCTATGAGTTCCTTAAGGACCAAAGGCTTAATCTTTCCCGTGAGAGTTGAATTCTGTCTATGGTCTTGAAATGACACTTTTGCGCCTTATCCAAATTTCACCATCTACATTAAGTCCCTTACTCAGAATAGAACCTTTATTGTTCTATGATGAGTATATAGATGGTTACGAATCATTCAGTCGTGAAATTGCAATCTACTTGCGGAGTCCCTGAATTGATGTTTAGTCTTTGCTTGCTCTGATTCTGGACTTCGAATCAACTCTGGATTTGGGAGCTGTTGATGGGGAAAAACGATTTGCTGGTTTTTTTAGGAAATGGAGAGACGACCGTGCGGACGTAGATTCCTCAACCGAGCAAACTGCCTAACCTCAAACAGATACACTGCATGGAGTAATTTGAGTTCGAGAGATCAATCTGTAGGACTCCGGCCTAAACCAAGAAATGGCCGTTCCAAAATCAATTCGGTCACAAAGAGGGAAGAGGGTTGATCTGTATGAGGGAAGCTGGGAAGTGTGTGAGATCAATGGTGATCAAAGATTGTGAATTTGTTGTAGGTTTCTGCAAAATAATAATAAGTTTGAATTCTGCTCAATTGAAAGAGAATATTGCTCACACGATGATTATTGGTTAGATGATAGATGTTGTCTCTTGTCTGTTGCACCAATCTTTTTTTCAATCGTGGATTCAGAAACTTATTTATATTGCTAGAATGTAGACACATTGATCTCCAGTAAGTGTGACGGTTGCTCGAGTGAAAGAGTGGGAAAGTGGGAAATCGTGATTTAACCAGTTCCAGGTCGTGCGAAGGCTTGGTTGATTGTCCACCCACTACTTTGATAATTCCCTCAACTGCTTGCACGACTTATTCACATTTCTCATCATGGATGAGCACACGTGCCGTAGGCCGCCAGACCAAAACCCTAATTAATATCTCCCCATGTGACATGATTGATGTCTCATGATTTATGGAGTCTGCAAGGCAGACGTGTATTTAATTAGTCGATTGTTGACTTGATTAGATGATGAGTCTAAGTATCGCTCAGTCGAGCAAGATTGTCGAATGCTCTATGATTCATGGATTGAACATGCCTGCTGGGACGTATAGTTCTCGAATGAATGATGTTGATAATTGAATCAACATAATGGGTATTGATAGTCTGAGCAAATATTGCTCGTATGATGAATTTTTGAATATTGATAGTTGAGTCAATATTAATACTCTGAGCAAATATTGCTCGTCTGAGTAAAATTACTGAATATTGATAGTTGAATCAATATTCCTCGTTGGAGCAAATATTGCTCGTCTGAGCAAATATTGTTCGTTTGATGAATTACTGAATATTGAATATTGATAGTTGAATCAATATTCCTTGTCTGAGCAAATATTGCTCATCTGAGCAGATATTGCTCATTTAATAAATTACTGAATATTGATAGTTGAATCAATATTCCTCGTCTGAGCAAATATTGCTCATCTGATAAATTACCGAATATTGATAGTTGAATCAATACTCCTTGTTTGAGAAAATATTGCTCATCTGAGAAAATATTGCTCATTTGATAAATTACTGAATATTGATAGTTGAATCAATATTCCTTGTTTGAGCAAATATTGCTCGTTTGATGAATTATTGGTAGCATGACCAAATAAAATATTGGTAGATGGACCGAATATTATATAATTAATTTAAGATGTTGATTGCTGGATCAACATAAAAATATTAGTGTTTAAACCTGCTCAGAATTATGATTTGCAGAGCATTCAGTTCGAAACCCTAATTTTGATCAATTGCTGATTTACTGAAAATCAATCACTGAGTGAAGGAGGGACCGGCTACATGGGATGATGGCCGACCATGTAGTGCCCAAGGGCTCGAGTGAGCATGCACCATAGTCCTTTGTTGACCAGTTGGTGAAAGGATGATTAAATGCTGGTTTAATAATTTATTAAAATAGTGCTCGTCTGAGCGTTAGGTGATAAAACCTAATTATGGAGAGATGAGGACCGACCAAAGGGTCATGGGACCAGCTGGTGGTCGATTGAGCAAATTCCAAGTTGGTTGGAAAGAGTTTGGACCCAATATGAACTATTGAGAGCTAATTAGGTCAAAATTATGAAAGAGTGTGGGTCCGGCTCCTTGCAAGCCTAAGGGTCGACCTTGGTCGGTCAAGGTGACATGCCCGTGTCACCATAGTGTTCGTGTCTCAGTCCTGAGAGTTTTGGTATTTTCTGGTCCACGTTTGAGCAATATTTTGGATTTTCAGAAGAGTTTGATCTTGACTCAAACTCTCAATTTTGCTCGAATGAGCAAGTAGAACTTTGCTCATGCGACCAATATTTTGAGAATATTAAAATAATAATATTTTAATTTTTGACATGAGAAACCTAGTCGGTCATGTGACCATTTGACTTTTTTGCTTTTTCATGGTTTGAGCAATATTTGAGAAAATATTGAAAAACTAGGGTATTTGCTCAAACGGAGGGGTTTCATGAGATGAAGGAAATAATAATATGAGAAAATAAGGAATTGTAAGGTGTGGGACCAGTCACAGCTAGGGCATGGGCGGCCGACTAGGTGTCCCGGTCCCGTGACATCTTTCCCTATTTTTTACTAATCTTTTTCATCGTTTGAAGGAAAATATGGAGAAACTAGGAGTTTTGCTCAAACAAGGAAAATAATAAAATAGGTTAAAATAAAATAAAGTAACGGAAGAGGGGGACCGGACGGCCGGTGGGCCCGGTCCCACGCCTCTTATTTATTTTATTTAATATTATTTACCTTCCTATTTTGCATAGGTTCCTCGTTCGTCCATATTTTTTGAACGCTCGTTTGTGCATTATTGCTCAGTACACTCTCACCATTTTCTCGGGGCTTACTCGGTAGTGGCCCAGATGCCCGATTGGTGAATATTTATTACTAATTCATGAAATTCAGCTGAGAATAATTCATGAAACAGAGTAATAAAAATTATTTGAGTATTTATTACTAATTCATGAAATTCAGCTGAGAATAATTCATGAGACGGAGTAATAATATGAGTTGAGTATCTATTACTAATCCATGGAATCTAGCTGAGGATCATCCATGAAATAGAGTAATGAGATAGAATAGATTATTTTCTAGGAATTCAGTTGATGAATGACATGCTAGAATTAACCTATTTGCAGAATTGAGATATGAGATAATTGAAGCATCATACTCTTTCTGAGGGGGGTGTATAGTCAGGGAACAACGAATAACGTGACGTCCTGAAGGCGTTAGGCTCTATACTAGCATGAAATATGTCTAGGAGCCGCCCAATCATTAAGAGATTCTATACACGGTCTCTCTACGTAGTCAAGGAACAACGAGCAGCGTGACGTCCTGAAGGCGTTAGGCTCTATACAAGCATGCGATATGTCTAGGAGCCGCCCAATCATTTTGATTCCATGTAGAGGTGATGATGAAATGTGTGAAGCATCAAAAGCTCAGCTGAGAGGCCTTTCGAGAAACATATTCATCATAACTCTGAGAGGAACGTTCTCTCATTCAGAGATCATGAAATGGTTCACAGATCATAAAATATGAATTATCACATACATTCCTGAAGCTGGGTCAGAAACATGCAGTATCATGATTTTACGATTTTAGCCCTGACCGAAAATCCACCATCAACAGGAGCTTTCTGGGATTTTGTGTTATGAGACGTTACTAGCGTGACAATTGAGCCTTGATGAAGTAAAATTTCCGTTTTGAGAGACTATACTTGTGAATTAGGGTTTCTTTGATCAAAACCCTAACTTCTTCATTATGTGTAACTCTGAGCTTGGAATTGACCCTGGACTTGGAATCCTTTTAGGCTTTCGCATTGGGAAGTGTCGTCGGAATGGGAATAGAGTCTTGTAGAGATGAAATTTCCATTTTGGTCGATTGGGATTTGCAAATTAGGGTTTACTTGGACAAAACCCTAATTTCCTCTCTTTGTGCATCCTTGAGCTTCCGAGTTTGTGCAAATGAGTATTTGGAGAAGAGAGGGATTTGAGCGGATTCCTAGTTGTTCCTGAAGTTGGAAAAATCCTATAAGAATAAATTGGCACTTACTTTTGAAGTTACGGAGTCCCTATCCCATGTAAATTCTGAATTCAGGCTTGTACTGCGCCTAAACCCTAATTTCTCTTTTTGTCCGCATCTGTCTCCTTCAGACACTCTGGAGATGCTTGAATAGGTTTGGTAGGCATGCATATGTCTTGAAGGTTTACCACCTTGTATGACGCGAGCTCGTTCTATCCCTTATACTAATCAAACACCCCTTTTCCGAGAGAAAATGCATATATTTGAAACCAAGGGTATTTTCATCAAAAACAAATATGAGCCTGATTTTTTCTGACATGAAAGACTTCCTGAGATTCCTTAGGCATGGTCACGGCTTGAGAGAGGGAGAGAAGCGCATGTCTGGTCTTGGTTTTGAAAATTATGAACTTAAACTTCCCTATTTGAGCTAAATTCCCTTTATTTTCTCTGAAATTTTACTTTTCTGGATTCCGTTTCAATCTCGTTATTCTTAGAACACTTAGAGAACTCAATTTTCACGTGTATGAGGCCTTTGGAATGAGTAGATGAGAGCTTGGTTGGTCTCTGGCTGTATTAGGGATTTATTCTTTGAAAATACTCAGAATTACGAAATAAGGGTATTTTGGTCAAAATCCCTTATGAACTCCTTTTTGTTGAAGAGTAATGATCTGAAAGGGATTTAGAGAGGTGTAGAGAACCTTCCAAGAGAATGGGGAGAGGCTCGGTCCTTTCTCTTTTAGAATAAATCCCTTTTCCGTAAAATTCTTGAAGTTAGGGATATTTTTCGTCAAAACCTTAATTCCCTTCAACTTTGATCCCTCTGAAAAAATCCCAAAAGAATAAGTGACGTCCCACTGGATTAGAGAGAATTCTCACGCATGGAAAGGGATTTTTCATGGCTTGGAGGAATTTTTTAGAAGAAAGAAAACCCTCAGTTTCCTTATTTGATCAAAATTCCTCTAATTTCCTCTTTTAGCTCTAATTATTTTTCCTTTTGCTTCAAGGATTCCATTTTGAGATAGAATTGAAAAAAATAATATTTTTTCACCTGTACTTTCCGTGCACTAGGCATGAAAGCCCGTCTACCCTTCTTCCACGAGTTTCGCTTGTATTCGAATTCCTTATTTGAGCAGAATTCATCTTTCTGTATGAATTGGCATTGCTGGAAACCCGTTGATTATACTTGATGATTGAAATTAATTCTTGATCCCTGAGTTTTAATCATGGAATTAATGTTGCTGAATGAAACATCTTTATTTCCTTAGTTAGCAGAAGTACTGATGATCTTGAGTTTGCTGATGTAGATACCCATCCTTCGTTCTTCATTGAGGTATCCTCGATAAGTCTTGAGATTTATCTCTCCTTAATCATCTCTGATGCATACTTCTTCGACCATTGAATAAATAGAAGTAGTCGTATTTGTCAAGGATTCTCTTCGTTTAGGTGTTTGTCATAAAACTTCAGATTTGAGACACTTAAGGAGAATGAATGTAAAATATTCATAAAGACTCCGATTTGAGTCACCGACCCCAACTTTGAAAGGTAAGAGTATAATATTTATAATGAAAAAATAATCACTTGATTCCGAGTTTGTTTGGTCAATCAAATCCGTGTACACTTTTTACTTCAGAAATCTCATTTAAAATTTCAGGAGTTTTTCAGATTGCAGTTACTTCGATATTGGGACCATATATCCTAACTCGTTTTCCCCTTTGAGGCGCCCTTTTGGTATGTTGTTGGGAAGACATATAGGAACATATTTTATTCAGAGAGTACCCCGAAATTCCTTATGGATTGTCATCAGTTTTCAAGTCTTTGTGCTGGAATATGCGGATGTTTGTTTTCGAAAGGAGTCCTTGTTGCGTTTGAACTCTTGATATATTGAGACTCTTAGGAAACAATCTCTTGGAGTTTTATGACCTTATTAACCCTCCTTAGATTAGTATAGGTCGTGATTTTTTCCTCCATTGGTCAGAGACATGCTCATCATTTGATTTTATGTTTATACCCTTTGTCGTGAAGAAAACCTATTTTCCTTGATCCTTTGTTAAAGTGTGGACCCAAACAAATCCACGAGTATCTATTGATAAGTGAGATGGATTTCTTAGTAAGTATAGGACTCTAGGCATGAGGGTATGCTTGAAGGGATTAGTAGAAGACAAGGCTTGAAGAGATTAGGAGAGGACAAGGCTGAAGGGATTGGATGTCACAAAGCTTGAAGGGGCTGTATGAGGACAAGGTTTTAGGGGGAAAAACCGGTCTTCATGTAAATCAAACCATAGTCCTGTGTTGTTGCTCCTTTAATTTTAACTTATGTAGTTTTAACCTTGCAGCCTTATTTGATCTTCTCTTTATTTGTAGAGTACTCTTCATGGTGAGAACGAGTTCAACCTTGGTAGAATGCGGATGAGGCGGATTATATCGTGAGAATGATAACTCCGAATGATCTTGCTTTTGATGATCTTGTAAACCTGGGAAACTTGGTGACAACCCGTGAGAATCTTTTCTTTCAATATGAGGTGGTTGCGAGTGGCTCAATTCTGTTAGGATCCGTCGGGGTGAGTTGAGTTCAGGTCCTCATATTTTAGAGAGTTTCTTAATCTGGAATGAAGTATGGTAGATGCAGAGATGGAACATGCTAAGCAGTCGGCTCGAGATGCAGAGGCCAAAGTGAAGCAGCTGAACATGAAGAAAGAGATTTTCTCTAGGAGCCTTTGCCGGATGATTTTCTTCATGGTTGATATTTTCTCTATGAACCTTTCCCATATGTATCTGTCAAAGGAAGGGGACCCTTATGAGTTCGAACTGCAAACCCTAGATTGCTTCGTCGGGTATGCGAGTAGGTGAAAACTCTAAGTTAAATTCGTAATAGGTATTCCTCCCTTGCGCGGCTTTCACTCCAAAAGTTGTAGAAACTTCGTTTGACATCCGATTTCAGTGGTTGACCCCAACTATTGAACATAAAAGACCTGACTTTAATTTATTAGAGTAAAATTAGGATTTGGATCTTGTTTTTCTGGTGATAAATCCACGTGAAGTTAAACCCGGGAATTCAAATATTTAGCAGCAATTCCTTCAAGTGTTTTGATGATATCTCTTGGACCGTATTTCGAAACATCATTCCCTTTTAACATGTGGCAGGAGAGACATGGAAGGATATTTTTATCAATGGTGCACTGTCAAATTCTCTACCCATTCATACCAGTTCGTCGAGTTATGTGACTAAAGTATGAGCCGCGTCCGAGTAGAGTGGAAACTGTATGCGTTCATTCTTGAGGGATAATTTGAATGCTTATTCTAATTGATATAGTCATGTTGCATGCATATAAAACCATAAAACATCTTATAGGGACGAAACTATCCAGATTTGAACCATCACATCTTCAGTCAGGATCCGGGACATATTTGCAATTGCTGAGTACAGAGAAGATGCTGACGAAGGAGAATTCGACAAGACTGAAGAGAGATCCGAGATTTCTCGAGTTACAAATGATTACCTTTCACGATTTTGAAGTCCGAACTCTAATCTCATAGTCCCCAAGTAACAACATGTTGTGATGTGGGTTTGAGGAGGTGAATAGTCTTGATGTGTCCCAATATTTAGAGATTCTTGCGTTGATTGTTTCTAAATATTTATCTACAAAATGGATGTCAGGGTCACCTTTTGTTGGTCATGTAGGTGTGTGACGCATGGTTCTTCATTAGTCCCCAGTTTGATATAGGACTAGGGATTCTCATTGAATCAGGATGCTTGGAAAATGAAATAAGACCCTTGTAGCGTATGAGATTGAGTCCTCAAGGTGGGTAAGCGATACTCTATAGGTTAGAGACGTCCATGGAGAATCATATCGAGGTACTAGCCACATATGTCTTCCTGCACAAGATGAAGTTGTTGTTTGGCCTCTACTAGGTGTCCTGACAAGGATTTATGCGAACTTATGTAGCCGAATCATCTATCGAGATCTGTCTTTATTCTGGGAGATGGTAAACCAAAATCAAGAACTGTGTACGCCTTCTAAGACTAGCAGAACTATGAATGTGGCTAAACAATCGATTTGTGGTGACTTTGTTGATGAGATAGTTCTCTGGAAATCTTCTAGGCATTTCTTCACGCGGTAGAATCGTGTTTTGACCTGAGAAAGTTGTAAGTGATCGTCATATCTTCTCCTTTGCTCATCACGTATGACTCTGACTTAAGTGATAGCCTGTCGATCATATCTTTTTGAGAGAGGAGGCTTTTACTGAAAGAAGTGTAATCAGCGTGCGGCTTGGATCTATGGTATCGGATCCTTCCCCTGTTTACTTCAATAATAGTAGTTGGTAAAGCTGAACTGGAGGCTCATCGAGGCTTAGTCGTACAATTGCTAGGACTCCTCTTCTTTCTGACGGGACGGGTGTTGAGAAAGCATATCAACCAGCGGCTTTGAATCTTCAGATGAGCATGAGCTTTGTCAGAGCAATGTCTTGGAATCTAGTCTCATCTTATACTTTCGCGTACTGGTCATGATCCTCTGAAACAGGAAAACGAAAAGATGCATCTCGGCTGGCGATTTATGACCTTATGTGGCTCTGCAACGCTTTTGTCTAGGTCACAATTTTTTGGAACCTTTCCAAGTTTTCACTAAGTTTATCATGTAGAAGACGAAAAGGAAAATCCGACAGAAAAAGAACTAGGTCAATCTGATACAGAATGAAAGAGTTATAAGTAAAATAGTAAAGTGAAGTAAACTTCCCGAGTCCCCTGTGATCAGGTTGAGGGCCCTTGACCTAAACGAATTTTGGAGCAAATATTCTTCAGAATCTCCAAGTTTAGATCATCATCTGGTCCTGGAGAGAGATGTGGTCAGCTGGATGGTTGCTCCTTTACTCTGTCACGTTCTTAATGGGCTACATCTTCTCCGGTGAGGTCGATTACGGACATACTGGATCCCGTCCGTGCTATTCCCAATAGTTTTAGTATTCCTTCTCTAGAGAACATGTACTCGATGTAGATTTATTGGATCTATCCCTATTAGTAACTTTAAAAGCGTTTTCAAATAAGTTTGTATGTCGACCTGACATTTTTCAAGATTTTGTTGAATCTCCGGTAATTCTCAGGTCTTTAGCCAACATTTTTAGGGTTAGTGGTAGGTTTTTGTGGAAGTAGGTTAATGGGACGTTTTATTATGCAGGAAGAAATCCAGGTGATCCGGGACGTATTAACCTATTCACTAAGGTCAAACTCGAAGGAGAGAGAAAGTGCTGGTAGGGATAACTCTATTGACTAAGTCTGTAGTGGATTTACAGAGACTGAATATAGAATGTTTTTGTGATCGGATTGATGGAATTGGCTTCCTTCCTAATAGTGACCATGATTGAAATCTATAACTGAGTGGACAACCTCCCACTATGGTCGCCAAAATGTAATTACCTAAAATTGGTGAGAGGCTAAAGTGGGATTCTAGGGTTTCTGAAAGTGAGTTACGGGAGGTTGAGCACGAACAGTCTTTGCCTAAACCACGCAAAGTGGTCGTTCAAAGGCTACTTCAGTCACGGGAGAGGTTTAGGGCTGGTCTTAGGGACGGAAGCAGACGAAGAGAGAGAGATCAGAGAATTCTAGGGTTTGAAGAAGAATTGCTCTGAGAGGTTATGTAAAAGCGAGGGTACAACAACCACACCCAATAATTCGTTTGGAAATATGAATAGACAAACTCCAATATACTTTCAAGAGAATCAACTAGACGGTCAGACTCAATCTAGAGAAAAGTATATCAAAGAGTTTTATATCTCTATCTCTTAATTCAATCCGCAATCAGCAAATAGGAATTTGCGAGCCCGATTGAATATAAGAGGAATAACTTGAACGGTACCAAAGACCAATGTTCAAGGATCAATCAATTTCAATCAACAACCAAAGGTTGGATTTCCCAATTGATCGATTCAACGCACAACCTGTGATATTTCAATTATATAACAAAATATAATACGGAAAAGAAATAACACAGACACAAGAATTTTGTTAACGAGGAAAACCGCAAATGGAAAAAAAACCCCGGGACCTAGTCCAAATTTGAACACCACACTGTATTAAGCCGCTA
>JAJJMB010005688.1:514513-528101 GCA_023531105.1 Papaver atlanticum | reverse complement strand
CAACGTTCACAAGTAACACAGTAACTGTGGGAATCTTTAAACAACGAAGGCCAATAGAATCCACACTGCAATATCTTAGCAGCAGTCTTCTTAGCACTAAAATGACCCCCACAAGCATGATCATGACAAAAGGAAATAATACTTGACTGATCAATTTCATGTATACATCTCCTAATAATCTGGTCTGGACAATACTTAAACAAATAAGGATCATCCCAAAAGAAGTGCTTAACCTCAGCTAAAAATCTAGAACGATCTTGTTTACCCCAATGCTGGGGAATTCGACCAGTAACAAGATAATTCACTATATTCGCATACCAAGGTAATTGGGTAACAGAGAACAGTTGTTCATCAGGAAAACTGTCTCTAACAGGAGGAGAATCATCAGGGGTATCCACAACAAGCCTAGACAAGTGGTCTGCTACTACATTTTATGCACCTTTTTTGTCTCTAATGTCTAAGGAAAATTCATGCAACAAAAGGATCCATCTAATCAATCTAGGTTTTGTATCCTTCTTGGAAAGAAGATACTTCAAAGCAGCATGATCAGTGAAGATTATAACCTTAGAACCTAAGAGATAGGATCTAAACTTGTCTAAGTCGAACACAATGGCTAACAGTTCCTTCTCCGTAGTAGTATAGTTAACCTGGTCATCATTCAGAGTTTTGCTAGCATAGTAAATCACATGGAGTAATTTGTTTTCTCGCTGACTTAGCACAACACCAATAGCAAAATCTGAAGCATCACACATGATCTCAAAGGGTAGGTTCCAGTTGGGTGCCTGGACTATGGGGGCGGTAGTGAGTAAAGTCTTAAGCTTCTCAAAAGCCTCTAAACAAGCATCATCAAAGACAAACTTAACATCTTTTGCAAGCAAATTGCAAAGAGGTCTAGAAATTAAGCTAAAATCCTTAATGAATCGACGATAAAAACCTGCATGCCCTAAGAATGACCTAATATCTCTTACGGTTTTTGGGACCTGTAAAGTCTTAATAAGGTCAACTTTGGTTTTATCTACCTCTATACCCTTAGATGATACGATATGCCCTAAAACAATTCCTGAACGGACCATGAAATTACATTTCTCCCAATTAAGCACTAAAATCTTCTCCTTACACCTAGTCAAAACTAATGACAGATGATGCAAGCACTCATCAAAAGACGAACCAAATACTGAAAAATCATCCATAAAGACCTCTAAGAACCGTTCTACCATGTCAGAAAATATGCTCATCATACAACGCTGAAAAGTTGCATGGGCATTACAAAGCCCGAAAGGCATGCGTCTATACGCGAAGGTACCAAAGGGACAGGTAAAAGTAGTTTTTTCTTGGTCTTCAGGGGCTATAACGATCTGATTATATCCGGAGTAGCCATCTAAGAAGCAGTAGTGACTATGTCCAGCTAATCTCTCTAGCATTTGGTCGATGAAAGGAAGGGGAAAGTGGTCCTTCCTAGTGACCTTGTTCAATTTCCTATAGTCAATACAAACACGCCAACCCGTGGTCACTCGAGTTGGGATTAACTCATTATTTTCATTCTGGACTACAGTAATACCGGATTTCTTGAGGACAACCTGAACAGGGCTGACCTACTTGCTGTCTGAAATAGGGTAAATAATGCCTGCGTCTAACAACTTAAGAACCTCGGTTCGAACTACCTCTTTCATATTAGGGTTTATTCGACGTTGCATCTCCCTAAAAGGTTTGGTTTCTTCCTCTAAATAAATCTGATGCATACAAACTGTAGGACTTATACCCTTAATGTCTGCTATGGTCCATCCTAAAGCTTCCTTGTTGTTTTGAAGAACGGTTACTAACCTACTTTCTTGACCACTATCCAAGTTGGATGCTACAATCACAGGTAAAGTTTCAGCTGGGCCTAAAAACACATACTTCAAGGTATCTGGTAATGGTTTAAGGTCCAACTTAGGAGGCTTTCCTAACGAAGGAACTAGAGTAGACTCAGAAACTGGTAATGGTTCGAACTTAGATTTCCAAACATTGCTAGTGTCAAACAAAGGGGTTGAATCTAACAAAGCATTCACCTCATTAATCACATTATCATCATCAAAATCAATCCCGAAATGGGCTAGGCATTTCTCTAGTGGATCTTCTAACAAAGTGTTTGGTAATGACTCCTCGACTAATGTTCCTATCATGTTGACCTCTTCTATGCTCGAGTCATCTCGTTCAGATGGTAGCTTACTAATATTAAAAATGTTCAACTCAATGGTCATGTTACCAAAAGACAGATTCATAATACCGTTTCGATAGTTGATAATCGCATTAGATGTAGCTAAAAACGGGCGACCTAGAATTACCGGTATCTGGTTCTCTGGGTCAGGGACAGGTTGGGTATCTAGGATAACAAAATCCACTGGATAAATAAACTTGTCGACCTCAATAAGAACACCCTCGATCACACCACGAGGAATTTTTACGGACCTATCAGCTAACTGAAGTGTTATCTGGGTAGGTTTCATCTCACCAAGTCCTAGCTCAAGGTACACATGGTATGGGAGTAAGTTCACACTGGCTCCTAAGTCAAGCAACGCTTTCTCAACACGGTATTTCCCTATTGTACAGGCAATGGTAGGGGAACCTGGGTCTTTATACTTAGGAGTAGTAGTATTCTAAATAATAGAACTCACATGACTAGCTAGGAAGGATTTTTTATGGACACCGAGCTTACGCTTTCGCGTACACAAGTCCTTAAGGAACTTGGCATAAGGAGGAATCTGCCTAATTGCATCTAATAATGGAAGGTTGATAGTTACCTGCTTAAAAACCTCCAAAATGTAATTAAAAATGGACTCCTTCTTAGTTGGTACCAGCAATTGTGGGAATGGGGCTCTAGGAACAAAGTTTGGCTTATCAGGGGCCTTATCAGTCTCCTTAGAGGTTCCATCAATCTCTTCAGCTTCTGATTCAGAAAGGTGAACTACAGCATGTTCACTATCAGGCATGGAAACCTTATTGTCTATTTCTCTACCACTCCTAAGGGTTTTGATTGAATTCACATGATCAGATGATCTTCCTCCTATTTCATGAACTCCTCTAGGATTAGGTTGAGTTTGACTAGGAAAACTCCCACTATCTCTCTCACTTAGAATCTTAGCCATTTGACTAACTTGAAGTTCTAACTTAGCAAGAGATTTGGCATTATATTGAAAATTCTGCTTGGTTTCCTCTTGAAAACTAGCCTAGTTCTTCAGTAATACTTCTTGGGTCTTTACGAACATGTCCTGGCTCTTTTTTAATAAGCTAAGAGATTCCTATAAGCTAGTTATTCTATTCTCAGAAGGGTTCTGGAACTGGGCTTGACCCGAAGGGTTCTTATTATAACCAAAACCTGGGGGAGGCTGAGAATTACTAGACTGTCCTTGACTCTGTCCTTTAGACCAAGAGAAATTAGGATGGTTTCTCCAACCAGGGTTGTAGGTCTCTGAGTAGGGGTCAAACTTCTGCCGGTTTTCAAATCTAGCATTGTTATAGACAACATGGGCTTGCTCTTCACTATCCTGACCTTCCCAAAACGAGTTACTGGGTTCTATTCCATAACTAGAGACTTGAGAGGCTCTGATCCTATTATCAGGTTCAACAAAAGACCTATGTTTAGATTGATTCAATTCCAAAGCTTCTAACCTTTTAGACAAAGCAGTAAACTTAGCATCAGACCCAAAGCCTGTATCAACCACATTGGTGCTACTTTTATTGATCAAGAGTCTTTTAGGGGGTTCAACACAAGATTCCCACTGTTGGGATTTTTCAGCGACATCTTCTAAGAAGGACAACGCATCATCAGCATTTTTACTAGTGAACTCACCAGCGCACAAAGACTCGACCGTGGCTTTGGTCGAATAATCCAAACCATCATAAAGAATCCCTACTAGTTTTTTCATTTTGTCAAACCCATGGTGAGGACATTGGGATAAGAGATCATTGAATCTCTCTAAAAACCTATAAAGAGATTCTCCCTCTTGTTGTACACTAACACTAATTTTCTTCCTAACAGCTATAGTTTTATGCTTAGGGTAGAATTTAAAATAGAAGGCATCTATAAGTTCCTTCCATGTCTTTATGGATTCAGATGGTAGGTTGTTAAGCCAGGTCTTGGCTTTATCTCTCAGGGAAAAAGGGAACATCCTAAGTTTCAAGACTTCATCACTAAGGTCTTTAATATTAATTGTTCCACAAATTTCTTCAAAGTCCCTAATGTGAAAGTAAGGGTTTTCATCTTCTTTTCCTAAGAATATAGGGATCATCTGAAGAATACCAGGTTTCAACTCATAACTAGCCGTAGAGGATGGCAACTTAATGCACGATGGTCGGTTGGTCCTAGTTGGGTACATGTACTCCTTCAAAGTTTTCATTGTTGGCACAGTAAAAATCCTAGGGGTGAATTCCTCACTAAGAATTAAATTCTCAAAATTGAAGTTTCCGAAAACAGGGCTCTCCAAAGAAGAGTCTTCGAGCTCCCCGTCTTCAAAAGAAAAACCTCTAGGCTCGTCACTAATCAAACGGCCAAAGGTGTCTCTTTTCCAAGCACGCTCACTAATGGACTTGAGCGATTTTGGCATACACTAATAAAAAATAAAAATAAAAATAAAAATAAAAATCCTAAAGAAGGGAGGTTTTAAGCAAACACACAGCAGGCTGACTCCACCAAAGCAAACCTAAAAATTTCTAGCAAACAACAAGCATGATGGCTCCACTTAGATTGTTTCTAGACCAGCTCCTAATCTTTCGAAAAGGAATTCGTTACAATTTAAGCAAACCTCTCTGGATCGATCCGAATAAAGTGAGTCGAAGAGAAGTAAGGGAAGCTCAGAGGAGCTTTGATACCCCCACCTCTTTGGCAACGCTTCCTTGGGTTACAAGGCGGCTCTAATCGACTCACAGTAATCTTCCTGAACTTCAAAGTATGCTTAAAAGAGTAACCAATATTTTTCGAACGACTTTCCTATTAAGCTCGTTACCCTATAGGTCTCGTTCTAGTCAATATTTTAGGTTTGGGTTCGCGTAGGTTATGTTTTCCTAAGGCGGGCAAGAAGAGAACGGTGATGAAATCCGAACCCTTATCTTATATGGCCAGTCCTTGCCCTTTACTAGGGAATTAAAGTCCGTATTCAGTCCTCAACATATATTCACCTTAAGGTAGACAGTAAACCCACTGACAGGGGATTCGCGGGTGTTTCGAAAAACTTACCTCCCGTACCAGACGGGCGAAGAACCGCTGAAGTCGACTCGGGCCACGACTCCTATGTCATGTACGAACCCGAGGGGCCGAGACGATATTGTAATCGTCGTCCTTCCCTGCAAACAGTTTGTATTTAAAACTACCCTTCTGTAGGGTTTAAAAATAAAATAAAAATGTCCAAGTGTTCAAATGTCCCAAAAATAAAAATAAAATACAAAACTAAATTCCTATATACAGTTTCTAAAAATAAAATCTAAAAAATAAAAATAAAATAAAAATCTAATAAAAGAAAAAAATAAAAAGAAAAAAAATTCTTTGTCTTTCTTTTCCTTTTCTTTTAGCTTTTATCTTTGGCTCCTAATCTCTTAGTCACCAAAGTCTTTGGCTTAAAAATTTTCGGTCCAAACTCCAAACCTGTAGCACAAAGAAATATACCCAAAGAAACGTAAAATAGAACAAAGAGAATATAATAAAAATCTAAAAAAAAAAAAATCTAAAAACTCTAACTTAAAAACAAGTCCGCGTCGGCGGCGCCAAAAATTGATGTAATTTTAGATAGTGGTAAGAATGAGTTCGTAAGACTTGTGAAAGCAATTGAATTTAAATTTATTTAAACTAAAAGTAGAGAAAATTTAAATCCAAATTTTTTTATTTTTTTTTTAGAGTGAAAATAACAAAGACACTAGATTCCATTATTACACATGAATAAATGATGATAAAAATTCCAAAACTCTAATTATTTTTTAAAATCTCTTTTTCTTAATTCACAAATTATCAAGCATATTCTCAAACATTAATTGTATCCCTTAAGCATAGATTATCTAACCAAAGCATAACCTATCTATTTGGAACTGGAATTCCAAACTCAATTGCCCAACAGATTGAGATAAGTGCAGGGGCAAGAGTTTAGGAAAGACTAATGAACCAAAACAACACCAATAGACTGCTGTAAGTGTTGAAATGTAGCAGTATCTAATGGTTTGGTGAGAATATCAGCCAATTGTTGTTCGGAAGGCACAAATTCCATATTTATGATACAATTTTCATATAGATCTCTAATAAAATGATATCTTATATCAATGCGCTTAGTTATTGAGTGCTCAACAGGATTCTCAGTGATTCGAATCGCGCTCGAGTTGTCACAAAAGATCTTCATTATTCCAGTATCAATTCCATAATCAGCAAGCATTTGTTTTATCCAGAGAAGTTGAGTACAACATGAGCCTGCAGCAATATATTCTGCTTCACATGTAGACAGGGATTGTGAATTTTGTTTCTTGCTATGCCAAGCCACAAGATTCAATTCTACATAGTAGAAACCCCCTGATGTACTTTTTCTGTCTTCCACACATCCTGCCCAATTAGCATTTAAATAGGCAGAAAGATCAGTGTTAGTATAAAAAGTGTAAGATAGACCATACCCAACCATGTGATTGACGTATCGTATGATCCTTTTAGCAGCTGCAAGATGAGATTCCTTTGGATTTGCCTGAAACCTAGCACAGCAACCAACACTAAAAGCAATATCAGGTCTAGTGGCTGTAAGATATAAAAGACTTCCAATGATAGATCGATAGAGTTTTTGATCCACATTTAGACCTTTCTCATCTCGATGTAGTTTACCCGTGGTGGGCATAGGAGTCAGTTTTGGAGTTGACTTATCAAGACCGAATCTTGTGACAAGATCCCTTACATATTTTTCTTTAGATAAGTAAATTCCATCCTTGTGTTGTTGAATTTGTAAACCCAAAAATAATTTTAATTCACCAACATTGCTCATTTCAAACTCCTTGCCAAGAGAGACTTGAAAATCTTTTGTAAGTTTCTCAGATGTTGATCCAAAGATGATATCATCTACATAGACTTGAGCGATAATAACATCTTTCCCACTCCATTTGGTAAACAACGCTTTATCAGCTCCACCTCTCGAAAAACCTTTCCTAAGGAGGGAAGTAGTCAGTTTTTCGAACCAGGCACGAGGTGCTTGTTTTAACCCATATAATGCCTTATTAAGCTTAAGGATATGATCTGGGAAATCAGGTTTTTAGAATCCCTTAGGTTGAGCGACATAGACCTCTTCCTTTAAATTTCCATTTAGGAAAGCGGATTTAATGTCCATTTGAAACAACTTAACCTTAAGAAAACAAGCATGAGCTAATAACAATCGAATGGACTCAAGGCGTGCTACAAGAGCAAAGGTTTCGTCAAAGTCGATTCCTTCAATCTGTGAATATCCTTGAGTGACAAGTCTAGCTTTGTTTCTGACAATGGTGCCAAATTCATCAGACTTGTTATTGAATATCCATTTAGTACCAACAATATTGATATTGTGGGGACAAGGTACGAGCTTCCATACATCTTGTCTTTGAAATTGATTTAACTCTTCATGCATTGTATTCACCCAAAAAGGATCGCTAAGAGCTTCATCAATATTTCTAGGTTCTACTTGCAATAGATAACAACCAAAATTACAAATATTTTGAAGTTATCCTCTCGTCTTAGCTGTAGAATATCTGCCACTAATAATACTGTTAGTATCATGATTTCTTTGAAACCAGGGATGCCGCGGAGGGGCACGTTCTTGTTCAACAGGAATAGCCTGACTAGGGTTTTCTCCTCATCACTAGAAATATCAGGATCAGTAACTGTTGGTATAACTTCTACTGATTCTGGGATTTCTTTGATTTTCTCAATTGTCTCGGTTGGAGGCAATTCAGCAGGAGAGTCATCATGACGAAAATTACTTAGATCATCAATGATAACATTTGCAGATTCCATCATGACTTGGGTTCTGAGATTAAAAACTCAGAAACCACGACTGTCAGATGCATAACCAAGAAAAATACCTTCATTGCTTTTTGAGTCAAATTTCCCTTTCTGTTCACGGTCCTTTAGAATGTAGCACTTACTGCCGAACACTCTGAGATAGTGTAGGTTGGGTTTCTTACTGTACCACAACTCATATGGCGTGTTTAAGGTCTTTGACCGTAAGTAAACATGATTGATCAAGTAGCAATCTATAAAAACTGCCTCTCCCCAAAACTTCAACGGTAAGTTTTTGTTATGGAGCATTACCCTTGCCATTTCCTGAATGTTCCTATTCTTTCTTTCTGCAACTCCATTAGCTTGTGGAGTAATGGGTGGAGAGGATTGTTGAATAATCCCCAGAGAATCACAGTATTCAAACACTTTTATGTCCTTGAATTCCGTGCCACGATCGCTTCTAAAAAAAATTAGTTTGCGACCCTGTTCATTCTTGATTCTATTAACAATAATCTTGAATTCACTGAGGGTTTCATTGTTGTGAGCCAAAAAATCTACCCAAGTGAATCTGGTGTAATCATCTACCATAACCAAAGCATACTTCTTTCCAGCCACAGTAGGTTGTTGGATTGGGCCGAAGATATCCATATGAATTAAATCAAGTGGAGCTTTAGTGAGAATATCTCGAGATGATTTATGTGGAACTTTCGTTTGTTTACCCTTTTGAAAGGCACCACATACACCTTCAATCTTAGCATTGATTTTGGGAACACCTCTAACAAGTTCTTTGTTAATGATTTTAGTTAGAAGACGATAATTGATGTGACCAAAACGCTCATGCCAAAGATGTGTAGATTCCACTTTAGTCAAATTGCAACAATTACTGAACTGAGTATCCAACAGATAACAGTTATTTTTGCCACGTGATCCTTGAAAAATCACTTTTCCAGATTTGTTTACAATGTTACATCCATTAGCATTGAAGACAACCTTATGGCCTTTGTCACAGATTTGACTAACAAAAAGAAGATTAGCAGTCATACCTTTTACGTATACTACATCATGAATTTTAGGAACACCGGGTAATTTGATCGTCCCCTTCTTGCTTATTTAGCAGCATCTTCCATCACTGAATGTTACTGGACCACCATCAAAGTCGCTTGTGTTGACAAACCACGAGAGATCTCCAGTCATATGTCTGCTACATCTACTATTAAGAAACCATTGAAAGGGTGATGTTGATTTTAGAGAAAAAGCTCCCATACTAGCACTACTAACCAAATTAGGCTTTCTTGTTAGTATTGATTGTCTTTTAAGAGCAGAAAAAAGTTGTACAACATTCTTGTCAAGATTACGTGCAACATTTAATCTTTTTCTAAAAGATAAACATACATGTTGAAAGTGATCATGAGAACCACAAAACACACATGTGCCAACACCTTTACTCTTGTTCGAAGAATTCCGAGCACTTTCAATTTTCACAAAGCCTAAGCCTCGCTTATTACCTGACATATGGAAATTCTTCAATGAAGAATTGGAGGAGTTACTCAAATCCATTGAATATGACTTTACATATTTCAAATCCTTAAGTTTTGCAATTTCTGCAACAATATCAGAGTTGATCCGGATTTGTTCATCCAACTTCTTTTGGAGATAAACAACCTCTTCAGAACGTTATCGAAGCTCAGATTTTTTTATATAAATCTCGCAATGAAGTCCATCAAATTTCCTTATCAATCGATGTTTTTCAAGACAAAGCTTATGGATGAATTTTTTTAAAATAGGATTCTCAACCATATCGATGGTTTCTAGACCACACTCGAAGTTGAGTTTATCCATTTTGGTGAAGTGTTTTTAGAGACAAAATCGTCCATACTCAGATCGCTACAAACACAGTCTTATCAGGTCTTAATTTGTTTGCCTGCTCTGATACCAACTGAAAAAACGGGGGTACAACAACCACACTCAATAATTCGTTTGGCAATCTGAATAGAAAAACTCTAATATACTTTCAAGAGAATCAACTAGACAGTCAAACTCAATCTAGAGAAAAGTATATCAAAGAGTTTTATATCTCTATCTCTTAATTCAATCTGCAATCAGCAAATAGGAATTTGCGAGCCCGATTGAATATAAGAGGAATAACTTGAACGGTACCAAAGACCAGTGTTCAAGGATCAATTAATTTCAATCAACAACCAAAGGTTGGATTTCCCAATTGATCGATTCAACGCACAACCTGTGATATTTCAATATATAAAAAAATATAATGCGGAAAAGAAACAACACAGACACTAGAATTTTGTTAACGAGGAAAACCACAAATATAGAAAAACCCCAGGACCTAGTCAAGATTTGAACACCACACTGTATTAAGCCGCTACAGACACTAGCCTACTACTAATAAACTTTGGACTTGACTGTAGTTTAACCCTAATCAATGTCACACTGATTCAAGGTACAGTTGCGCTCCTTACGTCTCTGATCCGAGCAGGATACTACACACTTGATTCCCTTAGCTGATCTCACCCACAACTAAGAGTTGCTACAACCCAAAGTCGAAGACTTGATAAACAAATATGTCTCACACAGAAAAGTCTATTGGAATAGATAAATCCGTCTCCCACAAAAATACCTACGAATTTTGTTTCGTCTTTTTCTAAATCAAGGTGCACATGAACCAATTGATAAACCGGATTTATATTCCCGAAGAACAACATAGTATTATCAATAACCTCGCAATAATCTTAATGGCATGGTAGCGAAACAAGATATTGTGGAATCACAAACGATGAGACGAAGATGTTTGTGAATAATTTTTATCTTACATATCGGAGAATAAATCTCGAGCCAATCTTTAAAAAGATAGTACTCAAATACGATAGAAACAACAAGATCAGATCACGCAACTACAGAGAAAATAGTTGGGTCTGGCTTCACAATCCCAATGAAGTCTTTAAGTCGTTAACCTTCAGGGTTTCGTGAAAAACCTAAGGTTAAAGGAGAATCGACCTAGCTTATACAACTAGTATCAAACAGGAGGTGTGGGGATTAGGTTTCCCAGTTGCTAGAGTTCTCCTTTATATAGTTTTCAAATCAGGATTTGCAATCTAAGTTACCTTGGTAACAAAGCATTAAATATTCACCGTTAGATGAAAACCTGATTAGATTCAAGCTAATATATTTCAACCGTTAGATCGAACTTAGCTTGTTCTACAAAAATGAAATGTACCCTCATTTAGGTTTATGTAACCGTACCTAAACGTGTATACCATGTTGGCTCAACCGTAGTTAACCGACGTTAGCTATATGAACACTCTCATATCAACCATATTCTTCTTAACCATAACTAGTTCAAATGACTCAAATGAAACTAGTTAAAGAGTTGTTCAATTGCTATATTCTCATAGAAGTATACAAGAACACAATCGAAGCAAAATTGGTTTGATTCACTCGAATCAATTCATGAACATTATAGCCACAGTTTTCAAAGAATGCATTCCTTAATATATAAATGTATTAGTTCCTGAACAAACCAATTCTATAACTTTAACCACTCAAGTATGCAAACGGGTATGCATACTTAAGTAGTCGGTCTGAGTTTGGGTTCACCAATATGCGAACGGGTACGCATACTTAAGTACACTTCAAAAACCCGACAGAAATTCTCGGACCTATACCTTACGCAAGTATGCGTACCGGTATGTGTACTTAGTACACGGAATTTCACAACTAAAAGTACGCATACAGGTATGCATACTTTAGTTCCGGTCATGAATCACATACATGCAAGAATGCACATTATGTTTATAATCCAATGATGGTTAAGAATTCTAAACTCTATTTCAATCATTGAAACTTTCTTATAGGATGACAATAGCCATTTTCACACACTATTAGCATCAAAGCAATTTTCAAGATATTGAAATAATCATAACGAAACATTCCAAGCCTACATCAAATGATTGTATCACACAAACCATATAAGATGTTACTCGGCGATTTTCACATGATCATCTTTTGACTTTCGTCAATAACATAAGATGAACTTGGTTGAAGCGAAAGTTTACCAACACATATTCCAAGAAATATGTAAGCGAGTTAATCTCAGCTCGAAATATCAAATGTGTATAATCGAAAACCATAAACGACCTTTGTCTCAATATAGGAGATAGAGTTGAAATAGACTTTCCAAGTGATAGATGAATTTCAGTCTCCACATACCTTTTGTAGATGAAGTTCCACAAGCTCGCCTTAGTAGTTTTTCGTCTTCATTTTGATGAACGCCGTGAAGTCTAATGCTCAACTACACAATCTATCCTAGTCCGAGACAACACTATAAGTAGACTAGAAATCAAGACTTATATTTTTGATCACTAACATTGACAAACAAGCTTGAGATAGCAACGCTTGCGAGTTCGACCGAGCAATGCTATAACAGGTTATCAGAAAGATCGTCATAGATATGGATTGCTTTCCATGTCGTGCGGAGCATTCTCATGTCTCTTCAGGAATAGATAGAGATAAACTAGGTTGAGTTTATCTCATTATTCCACCGCCTTTACTTTATTCTGCGGTGAGAAATAAGTCGGGTATTTCTCACACCTGCCGTAGACCGCCAGACCAAAACCCTAATTGTTATCCCCTTATTTGTGTGAAGCTGAGTCAGCTTTTGTGATGATGCATTGAAATAGAGAAATATTCTCTTTAGCCGAGTTAGCCAAGATAGAGATATATTCTCCGATTTGTAAGAATGACTAGGATGAGTCACGTGAAAAGGCATGGGATGCCTCAGAATTCGTGTGGAGAGTCTGAAAAGAAGACTCGATGCCTACATGAGGCTCGTGCCTACTATGGGGAATATTCAGCCTTATCTGAGATTTCTTGAGAGATTTGAATCTCTCCGATATTTTGAAGAGAGATTTGAATCTCTCAGAGATTTTCCAGAGAGATTTGAATCTCTCCGAGATTTTGAAGAGAGATTTTAATCTCTTTGAGATTTTGTAGATGGATCAAAATCTCTAGGAAGATTTTCTTAACGGAACCGAATCTCTCTGTGGTAAGTTGGGATTCGTCCTGGAGAGAAGAAAAGGCTTTGTACGCCCGATTAATGCCTCTGCGAGACTTTGGCTCGCTTGTCTTTGACCAGCGTAACTTGCAGAGATGTGCTAGGAATCAACTGTGTCCATCTGATGGGACCGACAAGACTAGTGTATGTCGAAAGGATGTTCTAGGAGTCTTTCGAAAGGGCCCTGAGGCAGAATAACCAGTGTATAGCCAGTATTGTGAGTACACATAACTATGTCCAACGTTTTCATCTTCATGCTTTAGATTTATTTATTTAAATTCTAATGTTTTTGGAAGATGATTGTTTTGAAATTTTAATCTTTATGATTTTAGATATTGCAAATTGTTATGGGATATGTTGTTTACGTCAGTGAACCTGTGACTGTCCTATACTTGTTCAAAAGTTATCTCTATTATGTCGGTATGAAAGTATTGATAAAAGATAGAATGAACTTTTGACAATACAAAAGTTAAAGCCTTTTATGTCATTATTTTGATGGAAGAAAGTATAAAACTTTTGTTTACAAGGATTAAGTCTATTACATGTCATTGTGC